>SNVD02004301.1:0-20168 GCA_013180625.2 Boswellia sacra | reverse complement strand
GGCTATTCAGGATATAATCAGATTGTCATTGCCCCTGAGGATCAAGAGAAAACTACATTCACATGCCCATTCGGTACATTTGCCGATCGACGCATGCCATTCGGTCTTTGCAATGCCCCTGCCACTTTCCAAAGGTGTATGGTAAGTATTTTCTCTGATTATGTTGAGAACATCATTGAGGTATTTATGGATGACTTTAGTGTTTTTTGGTGATTCTTTTGATAAATGCCTTGATAACCTTACACTTATACTTCAAAGATTTATGGAAACTAACCTTGTTCGAATTGAGGAATAAGTCATTTTATGGTAGATCAGGGTATAGTTTTGGGACATGTTATATGCTAAGGGTATAGAAGTTGATAAATCCAAGATAGATCTTATATGTTCGTTACCCCTTCCCACAAGTGTGCGGGATATTCGTTCGTTTCTTGGTCATGCAGGTTTCTATCGTCGATTCATCAAAGATTTCTCGAAGATAGCATTTCCTCTATGCAAATTATTGCAGAATGATGCGGCCTTTGAATTTGATGAGAAATGCAAAGAGGCATTTGAGAAACTGAAGGAACTCTTGACTTCAGCTCCAATAATCCAATCTCCAAATTGGAATCATCCATTCGAGATCATGTGTGATGCGAGTGATTATGCTGTGGGTGCCGTTTTGGGTCAAAGAATTGGCAGAGTTCCACATGCCATTTATTACGCATCTCGGACTTTAAATGATGCTCAACTTAATTATTTTACCACTGAGAAAGAGCTGCTAGCAGTTATTTTTGCTTTAGAAAAGTTTCGATCTTATTTGATTGGTACTAAAGTAACCGTTTATTTTGATCATGCAGCTTTGAGGTACTTGCTCACAAAGAAAGATGCAAAACCAAGGCTTATCAGGTGGATACTCCTTTTACAGGAATTTGACTTGGAGATCAAAGATAAGAAGGGAAGTGAAAACTTAGTTGCAGACCATCTCAGTCGCATTGTCCATGACGAGAATGTACTGCCATTACAAGAAAGTTTTCCGGATGAACAATTGCTGTCTCTACATGTAGCAGCCCCTTGGTATGCGGATATTGTTAATTACTTAGTTACCAAGTAGCTACCACATGACTTGACTCGAGCTCAAAGAGACAAGATTAAAAACATTGCCAAATATTACATATGGGATGATCCATACTTATGGAAGCATTGTTCTGATCAAGTGATAAAAAGGTGTGTTTCTGAATCTGAATTTAATTCAATTTTGACCTTCTGTCATTCTTATGCATGTGGCGGTCACTTTGGACCAAAAAGAACAGCCCTGAAAGTTCTTGATTGTGGATTCTACTGGCCATCATTGTTCAAAGATGCATATCTATTTTGCAAAGCTTGTGATCATTGTCAAAGGACAGGTAATTTAAGTGCCAAAAATCAAATGCCACAAACCCCTATACTTGTTGTTGAGATTTTTGATGTGTGGGGGATTGATTTCATGGGTCCTTTTCCTTCATCTTTTGGTAATGTTTACATTATACTTGCTGTGGATTATGTTTCTAAATGGGTGGAAGCAAAAGCTACGAGAACTAGTGATTCTAAAGTTGTTGTAGATTTTGTGAAATCTAACATTTTTGCGAGATTTGGAACACCAAGAGCCATGATTAGCGATAGAGGGACACACTTCTGCAACCGATCATTTGAAGCCTTGCTCAAGAAATAAAACATCACTCACAAGGTGTCTACTACCTCATCATCCACAACAAGTGGTCAAGTTGAAGTTTCAAATCGAGAAGTCAAGTCCATTCTCGAGAAGACAGTGAATCCGGGGGGTTTTTGGTTTGGAAAACCGAAAGATTGGAGCCTACGATTGAATGATGCACTTTGGGCATACTGTACTGCTTACAAGACACCTATTGGTATGTCTCCGTACAGGTTAGTCTACGGTAAGCCATGCCACCTTCCAGTGGAGCTCGAACATAAAGCATGGTGGGCAGTAAAGCTTTATAACATGGAGATGGATGCTGCTGTAGAACAAAGGAAGCTTTAACGGCAAGAATTGGAAGAACTTAGAAATGATGCCTATGAGAATTCCAGAATTTACAAGGAGAAAACTAAGGCATTTCATGATAAAATGATCTCCAAGAAGAATTTTGAAGTGGGACAGAAAGTTTTTTTATTTCATTCTCGCCTCAAGTTATTTCCAGGTAAATTACGATCTCGATGGGTTGGACCTTTTGTTATTACTAATGTTTTTCTTCATGGTCAGTGGAAATCAAGAGCTTAAAAACGGACAAAGTATTCAAGGTGAATGGGCATAGGTTGAAGCCTTACTATGAGAATTCAGTGTTGTAGGACATCGATGAGGTACCTCTCTACGAGCCAACTTATCTTGATGGATGAGGGCAGATAACGTCAGGCTGAGGACGTTAAACCAAGCGCTTATTGGGAGGCAACCCAATGTTATTGAAAAATAAATAAAAAGAGAAGAAGAAAAGAAGGTAATAATGATCAATTTTTGTGTCTCGAGGAGATTCCTCTCATAGGCTTTATCGAACGTAATTGATCAGGTTTTATCTCTCTTTGCCATCTGTCTCATTTGTTTCTTTATTTATTTTTGACTTTTGTTTACTATTGTGTTTTTTTATTTCTTTTATGCATCTTTATTTTATTTTGTTTTCTTTACGTTTCTTTTGTTTAATTTGATTTTTTCGTGCTTTGAGCTCATTTGTGCAACAGCTTGAGGAAACATTCAATCGGGAGCTGAAGCTATTGCTCGAAGGTTTGAAACGTGCATATCTTAGAGGAACAGACTCAATCGCATTATCGGTAATATCTCTTATTTTCTTCTCTTCAATGGATGCGGATATCTTTTTCTCGAACCTTCGTAAATATTTTTCTTCACTTCCTCAAAATGCTGTGTTTAAAATTTATAAAGTACGGATAACTAGACTTTGGGTGTTGATGCTCTTAAAAGTGCCTGCGGATATCCGATGGCTTATCGAAGCCAAGGTGAGATTGTCCGGTGAGCCGGACATTAATCTCGCAAAATACATGCCTGGTCTAGGAAAAAGCTACTACGCCAAGAGGCGAAGAGCGAAAAGGTTACAAGTATGTTATAATGTGCTAGATGGAATTGTAACCAAACTTGTCGTTCATTAGGTTTTGCGTCCAGGAATAGAGAAGATAAACTTTCATTTATTAAGAATGGTTTGAGTAATGAGTCGCTGGATAATGGTTGGTTAACTCTCGAGTCACATTCTTGTGGACTTGTTCAGCGTGAATTGCTTAATCTATGGACACAATTTCGTGATGAATTGTAGTGTTATAGTCTAGAGAATCTGACTAAAAACGACCCTGTTTGCCAGTTTATAAGAACACCGGATGGGAAGCAAATCCCCGACTCATGGAAGGCGTTTCAGCCGTTACTAGACGTAAAACCAGAGGAAGATGTGAGCCACAATCACAACTACTTGTATATTTGAATGTGTGTTGTTGTTGGCGAATTTTTTTTTCTTGTTTCGTTTGATCTGATTATCAATGTTGTTTTTGTGTTATTGTTGTTTGTTGATTTTGTTTGTTTTAATTTCAAGTTTTCTTTTTGACAAACCATATGACTACCCCATGACATAGGCACACGTGGGAGACAAGTGTGGAGGTTTTGTCAAACCCCACCGAAAGTATATCTCTACTTTCCATGCTTCACGTGAGAGACAAGTGTGGCGGTTTTGTCAAACCCCACCGAAAATATATTTCCATTTTTCATGCTTCACGTGAGAGATAAGTGTGTAGGTTTTGTCAAACCCTGCCGAAAGCATATCTCATTTTTTCAAAACTTGGGGGCGATAAATCTGCATTGAACAACCCCCACCGAAATTATGTCTCCATGTGTCAAATTTGTGAGTTTCATGTGTGTATATATCCAGTCCACATGTTTTCAAATGTCATTTTATAACCTGTCTTGAACTTGAATCGCATAATACCTAACGTGCACCATTGTGTTACACAAGTTCGGAGCAATTGTGGAAATGGAGAAAACACCAATTCGACGATTCCAAAATATTTGCGTATTTTGTGAATCGCAATTTGGTAAAGATGGAGAGTTTACCACAGCAGCTCTTGATCTTGGTAGGACATTAGCTGCGAGAGGTATTCATTTGATTTATGGAGGGGGTAGTCTTGGGTTAATGGGGTGTGTGTCAACAGCTGCAAACCTAGGCGGGAGCAAAGTTCTTGGCATTATCCCAAACCTTTAGCTGTACGAGATATCGTAGGCAACACAATCGGGGAAGAGTTACAAGTCTCTAGCATGCATGAGCGTATTGCACATATGGTTATTAAATCTGATGCATTTATAGCTTTACCCGGTTGTTATGGCACATTAGAGGAGATATTTCAAATCACCTCTTGGGCACAGCTAAACATCCATAAAAAACCCATTGGTTTGTTAAATGTAAATAAATTTTTTGATGGTTTGTTGTCTTTTCTTGATCAAGCTGTAGAAAAAAATTTTATCTCACCATCAGCGAGGCAAATCCTTGTTACAGCTTCAACGGCAGGGGAGTTTTTTGACAAACTACAAGAATTCGTCTATTCGCCTGATCCAACAACAGCTCGGATTAATTGGTTTGGAGAAGGCAATAAAAGGCGTCAACCCGATTTAACACTCCATCTGTAATCTCTATTTGCTGGTTTGCTTCGTTTTTGTTTGCTTCCTTTTTATTGTGTTTATTTGAAGTTTTTCATGTTATTTCTTTTGAGCTTTTTCAGGTTGTTTCTTTCGCCCCAGGTAATATTTCTATCATGGCTTTAGAGTGGTGGCTTAACAATTTTAATCCTTTTGAAAAGCATTCTGGATCCTCAATCCATAATGGCTGAATAAGGAGGCTAACTTCAAAAAACTTTTTGACCCATTCTAACTGACTTGTTTCTGTTTGCTGGCTTGTTGGACTTTGTTATTTTATGAGTAAGTTTAGTTTTGTGTAATTTAGAGTTGTTGTGTGTTTTTGTCTATATCAGTTTCGATTCGAAAAAAAAAAATAAACATTATGGAAAAACCTGATAATGGCAGAATATGGGGTTTCCTTAACTCTTGAAACGCATCTCTCTAAATAAATCCGTAGTTTGTTTATTTTATGTTGTTTGAAGTGTCTTGTTTCTTGTTTTGTTCTTCATAATAAAGGTATATAGGCTGGAAACCTTAAGTCTGCGGGCTAATGGTCCTAAGGATTGTTGAAATATACAATCTTGACTCAGGTGTAACAACGCCACGTACCTCTTTTCTTGCATTTTGTGGGTCGATGATAAGATAATGATGGAATTAAGAATAACTCTTGGAAAATGATAAATGATGCATGGATCTGTGTGCTTGAAATGTTTATTGGTTTTCGCTTTGCTTTTGATTCCTTGTGCAACATTGAGCACTGAGCTATTATCACTGAGTTATTTGTTCACTTAGAGAAAGTTTATGTAATTTAAATGTTTCTTCGGATTTCAATGAATTCTAGAACTTGTTTGATGGTCACTCGAGGCGAAATCCTAGACTGTGCAACATTGGGGAAATGATTTAGGCCATCTTTGGACCGTTTGAGCCTTAAGAGCCAACCTTGATTAAAATTGATCCCTAGTTACCCCTTTGAGCCTCTGTAAACCTTTTTCTTTGTTAACTCACTAAAAGATTTCCTAACCTTAATTGAATTTGTTCCAAACAGTTTATCCCTTACCTATGAGTATGAAATCATTTGTAATTCCATTTTGAGCTATGTTCTGGTTTTGGGAAGTTAGAGGAGGTTGGATATGCCATGAGCAATGCAAGTGAGTTTTATTATGTTTGTAAAAAAAAAAAAAGAGAAAAAAAATCTGTACTTATCTTCCACGTACTTATACATTGAGGACAATGTATTGTTTAAGTGTGGGGGAGTGGAATTGCAGTTAAAAAAAAATAGAAAAAAAAAGAGTTCTATACCCTTGGGCGTTCTTAAAAAGAATGAAACAACAAAGTGTGGGGGTGTAGTTTCTTTTGCTTTCTACAAAAAAAAAAGAAAAAAGAAAAAAAAGAAAAAAAAAAGAAGAGTTCGAGTGTTCTGAATAAGTTTGGGAGAGTCATTTGATGAATAAGAATGAATTTTTATGTCATGGGCTTGAGCTCCACATAATATTGAATGATTTTATGTGTTTGTGGGTGATTTGAGCCTAATTATTATCCTTTATCATACCTTCACCCAAGACAAACGTTACAAGCTTAATAAAGTCCTACTTGATCCTTGGTGTTGTGCATGTCTACATTAGTGGAGAGTGACTTGAAAAGCAAGCCTATGGAGTTCATTTATACACACATCTTCAATACTAAATATGATTCATTTTTATGCATAAACTCATCCGGGTTACAAGTGATTAGGTGAGAATGGCTCTACACACACACACTTGAGGAATTGAAGTGAAGGGAAACTAATTTTTGAGATAAAATTCTTGATCAAGTGCATTATTTTGAAGTATTCCTTGGGTTATAATAAGTACAATCTTTGAGGCCTATTTGCAAGATGAAGCATTTGTGTGTTTTAATTTTTTGTTGATTCTGTTTCGGTTTAGTTTTGTTTCGTATTATTTTAGTTGCTCGAGGACTAGCAAAGTCTAAGTGTGGGGGAATTTGATAGGTGTCTATTTATGTATTACTTTTATATCAATTCGTCCATGTTTCTTTGCTATATTCCTTGGTATTTTTATGTTTTTGTGTGGTTTTGATGTTTGTAGGAGTTTTGGAGCAACTTGCACAAAAATGGAGTAAAACCCTCATTTTCACCTCTGCTAGTCAACCATCTTCTCGGATTTAATTGTATTGATATACAATGAACCCGATGACATATTATATACCGTTGGAAGCTCTCGAAGTCTATTTTTTGGAGAAATTTACGGTTTATAAATCCATTCAGTGTACCAAAAGTTGTAATCAAAACAGTGTGAGATGTATAGAAATATAATTCCACAAGACACTGTAGCATGTATAATACGGGGCACTGTAGCAATTCACTGTAGCAGAGTATTTAAACACATTTTAGGGTTTTATTTTGATAACTTGAAGGGGGGAGAAAGTGGAGGAGGCTGCATCTTTGGATTTCTCTCATCTCTTGGAGTTCTTGAAGGAGATTGAAGGCTTGGAAAGAGGAAGAACTACAAATCCTAAGAGATTTCATCAAATTTGCTAAGTTGTCCCTTTCCCTTTCATTTTCTGGAATGTCTCCATATTGTATTGTATTTGTATTCTATCTGAATATGTGTAACTAAATCTGAATTGGTTGAGGGTGATTTCAAAGCCCTTGATATGGATTTTGTGAGTTGATTGTGTAAGAAATTGTTATCCAATTCTTAATTGAAGTTGCTTGTATTCTCCCATATCTAATGCCTATGATTGCTTATTGATTGTATTTGGAATGGCCAACTGAATATAATCTGTTGTTGTCTATTGCTAGATTAGAAATCTTGATCCGTAATTGTCATGAATTTCCAATCATTAGTAGCAAAAATGTGATCAGAGATTGCAATTGGAAAATACAACCTAGGTTAAATAATCCGAACTTGTGTGATTATTGCTTAGATCAACCAATCTTTCTCATCGTAATGCTTCTATTGAATTAAACTTAGAGAGCTTGTTCTAGGTTGTTTAATGGATAGAGATTAAATAAAGTGCTTGTTTTATTTAACAAAAAAGTAAGGAAAGATTGGGATAACAGAGCTTGTTGTTATCTACGGTTGATAATTTCAATGGTGTAATTGGATGACAATTCTATGATTAATTCGCAAATCCATATCTTGTGGTAGAGAAGGATCCCTTAACCAGATTTCTCTCATTGATCTTTTATTCAAATTAACTTCTGTTTTGTTATTCTTAATTTGCATTCTTATTTCATTTAGTTAATCATTCAACAAAACCCCCCCTGTTTAGTTAATTGTGGCTGTAAAATAACAAATTCAATTAGAATCAATCCTCGTGGGAACGATATCTTACTTATCACTTTATTACTTGTGCGACTAGTATACTTGCTAGTTTCGAACGCATCACATGTGTAAAAGTTCGTAAAAGATTGATGATTTTTTAAAAGAAATTTATTTTCCAGCTACCATCAAAATAAAATATGAAGACACGCAATAAAATTAACTCATTATATAATTATTTTGTTGCCAAATACTATTATATATGGGAATTGTTTGGTAGGATATCTTGATATAATTATTCTCTTTTATAATCATATCAATTATTCTTTCAAAGTATAAAATGATTTTAAAAAGCAAGACCAAATCACAAGATCATACTTGAAAATTAATTTATCCATATTGTAAAGATAAGTTCATTAAAAAACAGATTGTGTGAAATACTGACAAATATTGTCTTCGAATATTAACTCATATGAGATATAAAATTTAAAGAAATATTTCATATATTGAAAACACGTTTTTGTAAAGTCAAAATTCGAAAGAATCACCCTGCAAATTTTATATCGATATTGGAAGGAATAATCATAATAATAAAAAGCTGATATTAAAGATTGTTGATTAATATTCTCAAGCATACCAATCCCAATCAAGTATCTATTCACTTATTAGAAGATTACCTCTCTCTCTTTTTCCAGTTATTGAAGTGAAACCCAATTGAAGATAATATTTGAGCTTCAATTTCCATAACAATTCAATTTGATTGCTTGGCTATTTATTTATTTATCTCTAAAGTGCTAACAAACAAACACAAAGGAATATATATGATGATTTCTTTGCCTTTCAGAATCTATGCATAATAGCTCTTCTGGAAGACAATTGTCTGTATTACATTAGAGAGCTATATCTAGGTTCTCCTCGAGAAGAGACCTTGGTTTCTTAGTTGAAGCTTTGCAATTATCATCTTACAAATTTATTATTATTTTGCAAATTTAACTTTGGTTTAAAAAAAAAAAATTCCCCGTTTCTGGCTCTCACCGCATTTACTTTTTAATTTATATATTAGCTAGACACTCCTCTTTGAAACTTGTACATATTTAGCAATTATTGATTATATGAAAAGGATTGATTAACCTACTTAATAGCATTCCTTCTCCTGCTTAATTATCCTTACAATAATGAAAGAAACAGAATTATGATTTTACCCCTTTTAGTTTTTGGGGTTTTACAAAGCCGTCTTGGGATCATGAAAAGGAATTTTGGATCAATTCTAGGTCACCTATAATATATAATTGTTAATAATTATATAACATTATTTTTATATTATTAATTAATAGCATGTGATGAGGAATCCGATGATGATGATGAAGCATGTACAAGATGACACCAAAATTACACAAGCTTTTGATGGATAATATTCCGCTTCAAGGAAACGACATGTCGAGTTTCAAGATTAACGTCTGGCTTTCACTATAATTACAAAATATTAATTATTTTTTATTTGATCAGGATTCTTGGTGCATATAGCACTGCCATATGTAATACTATTTTATTCTATTTAATTATATAACAAAACAAGATTAGCTACTAGCTGCTCATGCCTTTTAACTATTGGAGTGTCGGCATCATTAATTTTTTTTTTCTAATTAGATTTTTTTGTTTTTGACAAAAGACAAATTCAAGTCACCCACTTGATTGTATTTGTGTTGAAACTAAGTAATGCCATCAATTTGCTATTAAAATTTAAAAAATCGTTTGGATGAATGAATCATAAAATTTATAAACATATATATATATATATATATATATCACAATTATTAATTATCATTTGGTTGATTGTCTTCTATTACAATAATTATCATTTAAGAACCCGTTACTAGGTAAGGGTTTTTTAACGGGTTCTTAAATGTGATCATTGTATTTTTCGTGTATAAATGTCAAGCAATTCCATTAATTAGGTAAGGGTTCTTAAAGAAAAGGCTTTCGTTTTTTTTTTCAACTTCAAGCAATTCGATTTATTTTATATTAATATTCTCCTTATATTTTATGGTATACTAGATCCTATAGATGTTGATTTGAATAAGGATATTAGAGGGACTAATAGTAACAATAACAAGAACTTCGAAATACGAATTATCCTTTTCCAATATTGTATGGAATTGAAATTAAAAAAAAAATCTTATATTATATTGTTTTTCTTTTTTTTGTTATAATAATATTTTATTATATATATTTATATTTTTTTCCCGATAATATATAACTAGTGCATGCGAATTTATATACATGGAATGAAGGAAAATAACAATAAAAGAGAGAGAGAAGAATAAAAGTGAAGAAGGTGAGGACAAGAAGGAGAGGTTTGTTTTTGGGTAGGAGAAGAAGAGAGCCAAAGAATGTATGAACATAAATAAAATAAGATCAGAAGGCAATAAGGAGTGCTATTGGAAAAAGACATTGTGCTTCCAACAAAGATTTTTGGCACTACAAACCAAACATTCTGATTTTTATCCTTATATATAAAACAATGGCTTTGTGTTCCTAAGTAAGTGGTGAGAGGCTAGCTCGAAATTTAAGGGTTTATTTGTTTGCTTGTGACATCGAAATGCTGCCTAAGGGAATGTATGTCTTGGAATATCACATTATTGTATGCAGATTGGAATAATCCTGTTAAAATAATTTATTGTACTTTCTTTTTTTTTATCTTTTATGTCGTTTAAAATTAATGTTCGTAAATTTCCTAAGTTTGCCAGAGTTGTATAGGTATTTGATGAATGAGCACTCCATACATAGCATTATAATGGTGTGTTTGTCGTATCCTCTTGCCGCCAATTCAATTCACTTATATAACAAATTTGAGAATTAGGATTTTTTAATCTAGTCTTCAACAGAAAACGAACAAGTTTTCACATAATTGAAGATTTTATTTCATCCATCATGTTGAAGTTGAATTAATTTCGAAACATATGCATCATGCAATTCAAATCTGTGGAAACCTTCGGTTAAAACGACTTACATTTAAAAGTTATAAAAATATTAGTAGCTTCCGGTATAGTAATAATGACAACTTTCGTACATGTATGTATATATAGACACCATCCAAGAGTCTCATCTTTTCATATTATGACACAATGGAAATTCAATATGTAGCCGAAAACTTTATTGACTTTAATTGCAATATTATTAAGGGAAGGGAGTAATGTCCTTTATAAGAACAAAAAGAAGAGTAAGGGTGCCCCAAACTTAATTATCAAACGTTTCATCTAAAAAAATATTATTAAGTTCTTGGAAATGGTAATCATTCCGTTGGAGACTTGAGTGGATTTTGACCTCTCGATATATGTGGTACTATGTCCGTTTGTCGGTAATCTCTCACGGGTCATCATACATCTTCTCATTTTTTTCACATTATTTTATTTATTTACATTTATTTTTTTTTAATTGCAGTTGAATAGTTGAAATCTTACAAGAAGGAAAGGAATGTTGCTTTTAATTAATGCCCAGAATTTACTTGCTTCATTTCATCATCCTGACGTACTATGTGGTGGTTGCTGCCGTTCTGGTCGGTGAATTTGGACCTCGTGTGCCAAACGATGAAAACAACTAAAACAAGATAAACATTAAATTCATCAAGTTAAACGGTGATGTGTGTATATATTTATCAAACTTGTTCAAATTCCAATAGAAATGGATAATTATAGGATTAATTATAAATTTAAACTTTGTGAATTATTCGACTTTATACTTTATGACGGTGATTACTGATTAGATATATCGTGTATAAAGTTTAAGATGGGTGATGGTTTATTCACTTTCTTGTCCATTAATAAAATTGTATAAGACTTACAAACAAGTATAGGAAATATGCATTACATCGGCAACAGCAAAAGATAGGAAACCTAGCTAATACTAGTCATTACTTCAATGCAATTATGAAGACCCCGCGAAACACGATAATTCATATATGCACTACCTAGCTTTGATAATAAATGCACGTTATAACTTGCATGTGTGATAAGGCATATATAATATATGTGAGAAGCTTTCGAAAGAAATAATAAATTTCCATATTAGAGGGACCATTTTCCAGGTTTTGCTGATCATTGATCAGTTTTAGTAATAAAATTTCACAATTTATAAATCACTTGTATATGCACTTAATTTCCGTTTATTATTGCTCTAGTTTAATCTCTTTCTCTCTCTCTCTCTCTATATATTTTTGGGAAATTAATACTCTAGATTAGGAAGCAGCAACCCACATCTCTTGGTGGCACCATTTTTCAATATCAGATTAAATTAAAGAAAAAGGAATGATGATTAATTGGCTTAGTTAATAACTAGCTAGTCCTTGAAAAATTATTGTATTAGAGTTTCTAATAGTAATGTTACATGTACAAAGTCGGCATTCCAACTTTGCATCTCAAATGAGGTGGCTGCTGAAATGTCAATAGACAGTTAATTAATTTAATCAATAAGTGTGATATGATCACAAGTTACTTATATTGATAGTTACATTACTTGGGATACAAAGTTGGGGTACCTACTTTGTATATATTACGTTACTTGAGTTTATAAGGAGCCCCTCATATAATAAATACTCTTTATATATAACAGTATGTGATGATATGTATAGATAATATGTCGAAGAAATGAATAGGAAAGCTTGAAAAAGACAAATTCAATGATAAATTCAGTCAGAAAATCATAAAGTGCTATACTAAAAAGGATCGTGGATCATTCGCCATCAAATGCTCTTTTTTCTCAAATCAATATTTAGCCTTATCAAGGACCATACGCCTAAAACTCGAATATTATCTAAAGTAGCTAGGTAAGTTTCAATAATCGGATAAAAATATCAACATTTTCACTATCACCTGCTTTCCATCCAGCAAGTTGGTGGTATAGCAGCTACACATCATGGGATACAAGGGAAAAACTGTACACCAGGGGTAAGTTTAGTAAATCTTTTTTTAATTTATAAAAAAAAAGGAGTTGATTTTGTTAATTAAAATTGAGAATTGCTACCACCTTTTCTGTCCCACTTTGAGATAAAGCAAAAGCAGAGAAAAAGCAAGAAAGAAAAGAAAAACATAAAAGAAAGGAAGAAAGAAAAAAGCAAAGCAATAAAGAAAGAAAGGAAAAGAGAGAGAAAGAGAAAACAAAGACAAAGGTTCTCAAACCTCCATGATTCAAATTCTCTCTAGCAAATAGGACTTTGAGGCTTCCCCTACTTAACCCTTAGTAGCAAGACCTCTTAAAGTTTCACAAAGACTTGTTTGGGAGCTTCAAGGAAAGGAAAGGAAAACAAAAAAGAATACAAAGACAAAAGCAAGCTTATTAGCTAAAGCTTTTTCTTCTATTTTCTTCTCAAGAAGAGTAAGTGATGAATCGAGGAGTTTTGCAGAGCTCACCGGTGCACCAGATGATGACCGGAAACCCTAACTGGTGGAACATCAATAGCATGAGGCCACCAGCTCCCCAAACCTCTCCTTTCTTGCCTCCTCCTAATCTCTTCCCTCAGTACACGCCCTCTTCTTCATCTTCCTCTACGTTTCCTTTTCCTCCTTGGCATGATAACCAGGAGCTTCCCGAATCATACTCATGGAGCCAGCTCCTCTTGTAAATCTCTCTCTATCTCTCTCTTGGTTATACACGTTTATGATTACAGAGTGAATATATCTTTTATTTGAAAAAATATACCCTTTTGTTTTTTTCTTTTTCTTTCTGCTCTCCATGTATGGTTAAGTAGTAGAGTCTTAATTATTTGGTCTTTGTACGATACACATGTTATTCTTGATCCTTGGTTTAGTCAAATCTCTCCCTTCTCACTCCATCTCTCGTGTCAGATATTTACTTTATGAATATAATTACAATGAAAAATTAATTAAAGACTTTATTGGGTTGATTTTATGTGGTATATTTTTAGGGGTCGTTTGGTTGGTGAAGAAGATAAGGGTGGCATGGGCCATTTCCAAGCCAAGAAGTTGGAGACCTGGGAGGAACAAGTGTTACATCACAACTCAACTCCTTCTGTTGTAAATGTGAAGCAAGAAAACCCTGCAAACAACTATGTGTATGGACATGCAAATGAAGATTTCCAGGCACCAGCGGCCAAACCTACTTGGTCCCAGATAGTGCCTGCGTCATCCCCGAAATCATGCGTAACAAGCTTCAACAGCAGCATGTTAGATTTCTCTAGCAGCAAGTCTGATGGGAGGCATCCACCACCGGATCGATCTTCCGAGGTGAGAGTGGTAGGGAGAGTACTGTTGTGTTTCTCAAATTATTAATGGTCAATGTTTTAGGGTTTCGAGATTTCTATCTATCGTAAGTTCTGAACACAGGTCATCATCATCCAAGTGAATATTTAAGGAACCCTTTCGCATTTCCTAGAAATGTTTTGTACAATAATAACTTCTTAATTTTTATTTTTATTTTTATGGGAACATATATTATTTGTAGAGTTTTTTTCTCATTTTTATTTTTCTCATTTCGTTGCTGTAGTGTAATAGCACTGCAACTGGAGCAGCGGTTAAGAAAGCTAGGATTCAACCTTCTTCGACCCAATCTACATTCAAGGTAATATTCATACAAAGCTCAGAATGATTGAGGAACATCTCTCTCTATCTCCCTGTCTCGTTCTTCAACACGCACACACACAAGGTTGCACGCGGACAAACACATAAGCACAAACATCTGTGATATGATAACTGTTGTCTTTCCTGATTGTCCTTTTCTTTAAGCATCAGGATTCTTAAACTACCTCTCATGTCATTCCTTTAGAAACTAAGAAAAAAAAAATCAACATAGAAAAATAAAAACGTAAACTACTCTCGAATCAGTTTCTCTAATTAATCTCTTACACTCATACATATGCATCTTCATTACCCTTTAAATGCTTATATGTTTAACATCTTCTATTATATTCCAACCCAGGTGAGAAAGGAGAAGTTAGGAGATAGAATTACAGCCCTTCACCAGCTTGTTTCTCCATTTGGAAAGGTACGTAGCTAAGTGAATTATCTAATTTTAAATTAATTAAGAGGGTAAAAGATTAGATCTTGAAGTGAAAATTAAATGCAATAAGATTAAATATTTTTATGTGGAAACCGTAAAGTGGAATTCTTTCCAAAGAGAAAAGCCGGCTTCGATGTATTTTTCTAATTATTTTGTTCTTGAATAATAAATTTTAATAGGAATTTGCCTTTAAGCATTAAAAAAGAAGGTATACTTATATGACTTTGGCGGGTTGTGGTGTGGTATTTTTCCCTTTTTGCAGACTGACACAGCCTCAGTGTTGTTAGAAGCTATTGGGTACATCAGATTCCTTCAGAGTCAAATTGAGGTGATGTTTCTTCCTTCCTTTCTTTTTGCAAACGCCTTGAAAACAAGTGATAACTGATGACACACTGTTACTGTTAAAGTTTCGTTTCACTTTAACATTCTTTTAGTTATTGAAGTTCTAAATATATTCTTCCTTTTTCCCCCCTTAAATACAGGCCCTCAGTTTACCGTACTTGGGCAGTGGATCGCCAAATATGAGGCAGCAGCAACAACAGTCTGTAAGAAATTAAACAATATATATATATATCCATCCCCAGTTAATTTATTTCTTACTTTTCAAAGCATAAACAATCGCTCTCTCTCTCTCTCTCTCTCTCTCTCTCTCTCTGCATGTGCATGAGTATCACTATGTGTTATGTGACATTAATTGATTAATCATTATACTCTCTTCTCTTGTTAGGTTCAAGGCGAGAGGAATTGTATATTTCCTGAAGACCCTGGTCAGGTAAGCAGTAAGCTTTATTGGATCCATTGCCATTACCCTCTTAAATGGATATTCTAGGGAACTTGAATTTGGAAAAGCTACAAGCTAATTCGCCTTTTTATTTTAAACCAAAAAAAAAGTGTTAAAAGAATAGTTTTATTTTCTGCTTTATAGACTTGATTCAATTAAATTTTGCTAATATGAATAAAATAATTGTTAAAGATTTCCCTAGCTATAAGTTGCATTCGGAATCACTAAATTAAACTAATTAAGTTTTGAAAAAAAATCTAACAATTTAACTAAATTCATGCTAATGTTTTGTGTTGCTGTTTGTTTCTTTGATTAGCTGTTGAATGATAACTGCTTGAAGAGGAAAGGAGCTTCTGAGCAGGTACTACGTCCCTCTTCTTTTGAATTGAAAGGTCTCCTCATCTCTTATATATACATATACACGCACACACGTACATTTTACATGTACATCTAATTTATATTAATCTTCTTTTTTTCCGGTTGAATTTTGTTAGGAGTCACATGAAGAACCGAAGAAGGACCTGAGAAGTAGAGGGCTGTGTCTGGTTCCTGTATCATGCACACTGCAAGTGGGGAGCGACAATGGAGCAGATTATTGGGCTCCTGCTCTGGGCGGAGGGTTCCGATAGATGGATAGTTTCTAATGGGAGTCAGCACGCTAAAGCATCATGCATGAAATGATATAACATCATGAGCAGTCAATCTGCTAAAGTCCAAGGCTGATTGCTCATGATGATATACAATCCTTCTTCAGTTTATCAAGTGTGCTCTAGACTAGCTAGCTAGGACTTGGAGGTCCATAAAACTCTATCTAATTTACATTTACGCTTTGTCTCTGGCCCTCTTCTTGGGCTTCTGGTCCAATTTATTAATATTAATTGCTTTCATTTGTATGTATATCCATGCAGTAGTTGTAGATCGATCGATCAATCATTTTAATGTTGCATCTTCGTTATAGCAGCATTCATTGAATCAGGTTGATCCAGTATTGGAATTCTCTATTTCGCTATATTTTATTTTAAGAATTATTATCTTCTATTTATCTAATTTTATCTCAACTTTTGAGGATATGTTTATCTAATTTTATCTCAACTTTTGAGGATATTTTGAGGATATGTTGACGTACATTATCTTTTTTCTTAATTAATTAACCAGCAATATGTCTTTGGTATCGAATCACATGTTTTATCTAATATTTTGGTTGAACTCGTACTTTCAATCCTCAAAGTTCAATAAATTTGAGTAATCAACTATATATCTACAGCTATCTTTATCACCCATAACTAAAAAATAAAATTTAATTCTAGCTATTGGATATATGCTACATGCACTACGTACAAATATCATAATTTGCATGTCTAATCTAAATGAAATGAGAGCCTAATTACAAAGAAAAACAAAGTAGAGAGTTAAATGGAAGTTGACAATTGGTTTTCAAGTACAATAGATATAGCTGCATATCATCAAAGATTGCCGAATTGCTTTCTTGGTTTTGTATTGTTTGTTAAGTAAACATAGTGCTCTTTTTATTTATTTATTTATTATCCGAGAAGTGACCATCCACCGTCACCTGCACTATACTATAATTCAAGCTTCTAACAATACTGTTGATTTGCATATCAACGATCCAGTGACATATCTTCCATAGATTATGAACTCTTTAGATGTATATAACTCTCAGTAAGTAATTCCTTTGAAAATAAAGTGGACAATTTCTCGACTATATGTATTTATATATGAAGTACTAGGGTTCAATTTTGCATTTAAATATTAGATATTGTTAGCCACTAAGGATTGATTATTGAGGACTCGAACGATAAATTAAATATCTCCAAATTGTACACGTGTTTATCATGATTAATTGTGTAATATCTCACGTTTTCCATTTTACAGTTGTTTTCAGTTCTTATGTGATTGCACAAATAGGCATGCGCATATGATATTATGAGCTGCATCGTCATAGTAAATATATATTTGCAACATGGTTTTTGATTGTCCAGAAACATATTTTTCACAACGTCAAAAAAAATTTTGGACATGTTAATTATCTGCTATATATGAAAATCAAACAGCGCATAAAGAAGGAGTTTGTTCTAACTCCTGACCGCAGCAAAAGACTTAAATCAGCTCAAAAGAAATACCTGACAAGGAACGAAGATTGAACCAAGAAAAAGGAGAACGGTAGAAGATTCGGAAAAATTAAAGGCGAAGCAAAAGCGGGACTTTTGTTTGTTTATATTTCTAAAAAAAAATATTTTTTAATATATTTAAATTAATATCAATTACATATTATTTTTTAAATTTAAAAAAATTAAAATTTATCATATTTTTTTTAAATAAAATTTTTAAAAATATAAATAAACACCGTCCAATCACGTTTACGTAGAGCAATACTGAAATATGCTATCAAATATATCATATCTTCGAATATGACATAATGATTGCTTTAATTTACTCTTGCTTTGAAGATATTTTTGATCTTCCTCCTTTTTCTTGACAACAATTCCTCGAGAGTATATTGAAAGGACTCACTGGTAATGTGAGAATCTAGCACCCAAGAGTGGGAACGCTTTCTTGCAATTTCCTCCACATATATTTTCGACTTTAATTCATTAATTAATTAAAGCATCTCAAGTCAAGGACATATATCAATCATACTACTTAATAAAATACATAAAGAAGGAAATAAACCCAAACATGCATGTTCTAACGCTAACATAACATGTGACCCACCCGTCATGTCAATTTAACATCTCTCTCAAACTTTTCATCCTCAGGAAATGACAACATGTCATGCATGATGCATCAACTTGTCATCTCAAGAGAGGTGATTTCTTTTTTTTGTTTGATTAATTTGTAAAACTCCATAATATTATTACCACCAACTCAATAAATATTAATTCGCAAGACTTGTGCATAATATTATTATCATCAACTCAATAAATATTAATTCGCAAGACTTGTGCGAAGAGTAATAAGCATGAGGCATGTATAATTATGGGTCAGCCTTCCATACACCCAGTGCATTGGATGCAGCAGTTACTGTTAAGAAGGTTGGTTAGGACGCTGCCATTTGGCAGTAATTGATTGGCATTAATCTGTAAGTACAGGTTAAATTTGACCGGTATGGTAGCATCACTGTTTATCTATCGTTATATCAGAGTTGAATATTGTAATAATACTATTTATACAGTAAAAAATATTAAAATATATAAATAATTAAGAATATTTATTTTTTGATGTATTAAAATTTCTTTTCGAAAATCGCTGTTTAACAGTTGGGCTTGTACTTTTAGAAGGTTGGTTAGGATCGCGCTTTATACGAGTAAGAATCAACTACTAAAAAACCATTATTCCATTCAAAATCTAAAATTTCCAAGTAAACAATAATTCAACTAACAATATCAAGTCACCAATAAACAAAATCAACAAGTACATGGTGACAACAATAATAAACACATCAAGGTAACCAACTCACGACAATAAAAATATACCAAATTTAATTTACGACAATATAAAATCCGACACTCGACGGAATACGATACTCGACATCATGAAATCCGACATCATGCATCATATTTAACTATACAAGGCCGTTATAGTTAAATATGATGCAAAAAGGCCAAAAAACAAAACTAAAACAAGCAACCTGCCAAAACTCTCGACAACACTCGACGCGCTCGACATGATCATCCGACACTTGACACTTACATGTCGAGTCGTGTCGGATTCACAACCAATAGTTGATATCAGTATGTTTTTGAAGACATCGAGTGTCGGATGATGAATTCGACACTCGACACTTATATGTCAAGTCGTGTCAAGCGTTATCGAGTTCATCGATTTTTGTCGAGCGTTTTGAAAGGTTGCTTATTTTAGCTTTTTTTTTTATCTTTTTGCATCATCATATTTAACTATAACGACCTTGTATAGTTAAATATGATGCATGATGTCAGATTTCATGACGTCGAGTGTTATATTCCGTCGAGTATTGGATTTTATATTGTTGAATTATTGTCGGATTTTATATTTCTTGAATTCAATATCGAATGCTTTTACTCTTTTGCAATATTTTCACAAGACAAACCATAACCAAACGCAATGACAATAATTCAACTACTAAAAAACTATCATTCCATTCAAAATCTAAAATTTCCAAGTAAACAATAATTCAACAAACAATACCAAGTCAGCAACAAACAAAATCAACAAGTACATGGCGACAACAATAATAAATACATCAAAGTAAACAACTGACGATAATAAAAACATACCAAATTTAATTTACGACAATATAAAATCCAACACTCGGCAAAATACGACACTTGACATCATGAAATCCGACATCATGCATCATATTTAACTATACAATGCCGTTATAGTTAAATATGATGCAAAAAGGTAAAAAAACAAATCTAAAATAAGCAACCTGCCAAAACGCTCGACAAAACTCGACGCGCTCGATAGAGCGCGACACGATCAT
>SNVD02004297.1:0-20122 GCA_013180625.2 Boswellia sacra | reverse complement strand
CCGAGCAGGCGGTTGGTTAAGTAAACGTAGCGCGCAACACTTGACGGGTGCGACCATACCAGCACTAATGCACCGGATCCCATCAGAACTCCGCAGTTAAGCGTGCTTGGGCGAGAGCAGTACTAGGCTGGGTGACCTCCTGGGAAGTCCTCGTGTTGCACCCCTCTTTTGCGTCGTTTTTATTTTCGTCCGGTTTTGTTCTCCATCCGACGTGCGTCTCGCGTTGCGGTTGGCTTACGCCGAGATCGGCTCAATGTTTAGGAGAATGTTCGAGGTCCGAGCAGGGTGCGCGTCGTGGTTGCCTTACGCCGAGGCGTGCTCAATGCTTAGGAGGAATGTCCAAGGCCGAGCAGGCGGGTGGTTAAGTAAACGTAGCGCGCAACACTTGACGGGTGCGACCATACCAGCAATAATGCACCGGATCCCATCAGAACTCCGCAGTTAAGCGTGCTTGGGCGAGAGCAGTACTAGGATGGGTGACCTCCTGGGAAGTCCTCGTGTTGCAACCCTCTTTTGCGTCGTTTTTATTTTCGCCGGTTTTGTTCTACATCCGACGTGCGTCTCGCGTTGCGGTTGGCTTACGCCGAGGCGTGCTCAATGTTTTAGGAGGAATGTTCGGGGGAGGGGGGGGTGGTGGGGGGGCCGAGCAGGTGGCGCGTCGTGGTTGCCTTACGCCGAGGCGTGCTCAATGCTTAGGAGGAGTGTCCAAGGCCGAGCAGGCGGGTGGTTAAGTAAACGTAGCGCGCAACACTTGACGGGTGCGACCATACCAGCACTAATGCAACGGATCCCATCAGAACTCCGCAGTTAAGCGTGCTTGGGCGAGAGCAGTACTAGGATGGGTGACCTCCTGGGAAGTCCTCGTGTTGCACCCCTCTTTTGCGTCGTGTTTATTTTGGTCCGGTTTTGTTATCCATCCGACGTGCGTCTCGCGTTGCGGTTGGCTTACGCCGAGGCGTGCTCAATGTTTAGGAGGAATGTTCGAGGCCGAGCAGGTGGCGCGTCGTGGTGGCCTTACGCCGAGGCGTGCTCAATGCTTAGGAGGAATGTCCAAGGCCGAGCAGGCGGGTGGTTAAGTAAAAGTAGCTCGCAACACTTGACGGGTGCGACCATACCAGCACTAATGCACCGGATCCCATCAGAACTCCGCAGTTAAGCGCGCTTGGGCGAGAGCAGTACTAGGATGGGTGACCTCCTGGGAAGTCCTCGTGTTGCACCCCTCTTTTGCGTCGTTTTTATTTTGGTCCGGTTTTGTTCTCCATCCGACGTGCGTCTCGCGTTGCGGTTGTCTTACGCCGAGGCGTGCTCAATGTTTAGGAGGAATGTTCGAGGCCGAGCAGGTGGCGCGTCGTGGTTGCCTTACGCCGAGGCGTGCTCAATGCTTAGGAGGAATGTCCAAGGCCGAGCAGGCGGGTGTTTAAGTAAACGTAGCGCGCAACACTTGACGGGTGCGACCATACCAGCACTAATGCACCGGATCCCATCAGAACTCCGCAGTTAAGCGTGCTTGGGCTGTCTCTTATACACATCTAGATGTGTATAAGAGACAGGTGTTGCACCCCTCTTTTGCGTCGTTTTTATTTTGGTCCGGTTTTGTTCTCCATCCGACGTGCGTCTCGCGTTGCGGTTTGCTTACGCCGAGGCGTGCTCAATGTTTAGGAGGAATGTTCGAGGCCGAGCAGGTGGCGCGTCGTGGTTGCCTTACGCCGAGGCGTGCTCAATGCTTAGGAGGAATGTCCAAGGCCGAGCAGGCGGGTGGTTAAGTAAACGTAGCGCGCAACACTTGACGGGTGCGACCCTACCAGCACTAATGCACCGGATCCCATCAGAACTCCGCAGTTAAGCGTGCTTGGGCGAGAGCAGTACTAGGATGGGTGACCTCCTGGGAAGTCCTCGTGTTGCACCCCTCTTTTGCGTCGTTTTTATTTTCGTCCGTTTTTGTTCTCCATCCGACGTGCGTCTCGCGTTGTGGTTGGCTTACGCCGAGGCGTGCTCAATGTTTAGGAGGAATGTTCGAGGCCGAGCAGGTGGCGCGTCTTGGTTGCCTTACGCCGAGGTGTGCTCAATGCTTAGGAGGAATGTCCAAGGCCGAGCAGGCGGGTGGTTTAGTAAACGTAGCGCGCAACACCTGACGGGTGCGACCATACCAGCACTAATGCACCGGATCCCATCAGAACTCCGCAGTTAAGAGTGCTTGGGCGAGAGCAGTACTAGGATGGGTGACCTCCTGGGAAGTCCTCGTGTTGCACCCCTCTTTTGCGTCGTTTTTATTTTCGTCCGGTTTTGTTCTCCATCGACGTGCGTCGCGCGTTGCGGTTGGCTTACGCCGAGGCGTGCTCAATGTTAGGAGAAATGTTCTGAGGCCGAGCAGGTGGCGCAGTCGTGGTTGCCTTACGCCGAGGCGTGATCAATGGCTCTAGGAGGAATGTCCAAGGGCCGAGCAGGCGGGGGGTGGTTAAGTAAACGTAGCGCCGCAACACTTGACGGGTGCGACCATACCAGCACGAATGCACCGGATCCCATCAGAACTCCGCAGTTAAGCGTGCTTGGGCGAGAGCAGTACTAGGATGGGTGACCTCCTGGGAAGTCCTAGTGTTGCACCCCTCTTTTGCGTCGTTTTTATTTTCGTCCGGTTTTGTTCTACAACCGACGTGCGTCTCGCGTTGTGGTTGGCTTACGCCGAGGCGTGCTCAATGTTTAGGAGGAATGTTCGATGACGAGCAGGTGGCGCGTCGTGGTTGCCTTACGCCGAGGCGTGCTCAATGCTTAGGAGGAATGTCCAAGGCCGAGCAGGCGGGCGGTGAGTTAAGTAAACGTAGCGCGCAACACTTGACGGGTGCGACCATACCAGCACTAAGCACCGGATCCATAGAACTCCGCAAAAAAAGTTAAGCGTGCTTGGGCGAGAGCAGTACTAGGATGGGTGACCTCCTGGGAAGTCCTCGTGTTGCACCCCTCATTTGCGTCGTTTTTATTTTGGTCCGGTTTTGTTCTCCATCCGACGTGCGTCTCGCGTTGCGGTTGGCTTACGCCGAGGCGTGCTCAATGTTTAGGAGGAATGTTCGAGGCCGAGCAGGTGGCGCGTCGTGGTTGCCTTACGCCGGGGCGTGCTCAATGCTTAGGAGGAATGTCCAAGGCCGAGCAGGCGGGTGGTTAAGTAAACGTAGCGCGCAACACTTGACGGGCGCGACCATACCAGCACTAAGGCACCGGATCCCATCAGAACTCCGCAGTTAAGCGTGCTTGGGCGAGAGCAGTACTAGGATGGGTGACCTCCTGGGAAGTCCTCGTGTTGCACCCCTCTTTTGCGTCGTTGTTATTTTGGTCCGGTTTTGTTCTCCATCCGACGTGCGTCTCGCGTTGCGGTTGGCTAACGCCGAGGCGTGCTCAATGTTTAGGAGGAATGTTCGAGGCCGAGCAGGTGGCGCGTCGTGGTTGCCTTACGCCGAGGCGTGCTTAATGCTTAGGAGGAATGTCCAAGGCCGAGCAGGCGGGTGGTTAAGTAAACGTAGCGCGCAACACTTGACGGGAGCGACCATCCCAGCACTAATGCACCGGATCCCATCAGAACTCCGCAGTTAAGCGTGCTTGGGCGAGAGCAGTACTAGGATGGGTGACCTCCTGGGAAGTCCTCGTGTTGCACCCCTCTTTTGCGTCGTTTTTATTTTGGTCCGGTTTTTTTCTCCATCCGACGTGCGTCTCGCGTTGCGGTTGGCTTACGCCGAGGCGTGCTCAATGTTTAGGAGGAATGTTCGAGGCCGAGCAGTTGGCGCGTCGTGGTTGCCTTACGCGAGGCTGTGCTCCAATGCTTAGGAGGAATGTCCAAGGCCGAGCAGGCGGGTGGTTAATGAAACGTAGCGCGCAACACTTGACGGGTGCGACCATACCAGCACTAATGCACCGGATCCCATCAGAACTCCGCAGTTAAGCGTGCTTGGGCGAGAGCAATACTAGGATGGGTGACCTCCTGGGAAGTCCTCGTGTTGCACCCCTCTTTTGCGTCGTTTTTATTTTCGTCCGGTTTTGTTCTCCATCCGACGTGCGTCTCGCGTTGTGGTTGGCTTACGCCGAGGCGTGCTCAATGTTTAGGAGGAATGTTCGAGGCCGAGCAGGTGGGGCGTCGTGGTTGCCTTACGCCGAGGCGTGCTCAATGCTTAGGAGGAATGTCCAAGGCCGATCAGGCGGGTGGTTTAGTAAACGTAGCGCGCAACACTTGACGGGTGCGACCATACCAGCACTAATGCACCGGATCCCATCAGAACTCCGCAGGTAAGCGTGCTTGGGCGAGAGCAGTACTAGGATGGGTGACCTCCTGGGAAGTCCTCGTGTTGCACCCCTCTTTTGCGTCGTTTTTATTTTCGTCCGGTTTTGTTCTCCATCCGACGTGCGTCTCGCGTTGCGGTTGGCTTACGCCGAGGCTGTCTCTTATACACATCTAGATGTGTATAAGAGACAGGGTGGCGCGTCGTGGTTGCCTTACGCCGAGGCGTGCTCAATGCTTAGGAGGAATGTCCAAGGCCGAGCAGGCGGGTGGTTAAGTAAACGTAGCGCGCAACACTTGACGGGTGCGACCATACCAGCACTAATGCACCGGATCCCATCAGAACTCAGCAGTTAAGCGTGCTTCGGCGAGAGCAGTACTAGGATGGGTGACCTCCTGGGAAGTCCTCGTGTTGCACACCTCTTTTGCGTCGTTTTTATTTTCGTCCGGTTTTGTTCTCCATCCGACGTGCGTCTCGCGTTGAGGTTGGCTTACGCCGAGGCGTGCTCAATGTTTAGGAGGAATGTTCGAGGCCGAGCAGGTGGCGCGTCGTGGTTGCCTTACGCCGAGGCGTGCTCAATGCTTAGGAGGAATGTCAAAGGCCGAGCAGGCGGGTGGTTAAGTAAACGTAGCGCGCAACACTTGACGGGCGCGACCATACCAGCACTAATGCACCGGATCCCATCAGAACTCAGCAGTTAAGCGTGCTTGGGCGAGAGCAGTACTAGGATGGGTGACCTCCTGGGAAGTCCTCGTGTTGCACCCTCTTTGGCGTCGTTTTTCTTTTATTTGGTCGTTTTGGTCTCCATCCGACGTGCGTCTCGCGTTGCGGTTAGCTTACGCCGAGGCGTGCTCAATGTTTAGGAGGAATGTTCGAGGCCGAGCAGGTGGCGCGTCGTGGTTGCCTTACGCAGAGGCGTGCTCAATGCTTAGGAGGAATGTCCAAGGCCGAGCAGGCGGGTGGTTAAGTAAACGTAGCGCGCAACACTTGACGGGTGCGAACATACCAGCACTAATGCACCGGATCCCATCAGAACTCCGCAGTTAAGCGTGCTTGGGCGAGAGCAGTACTAGGATGGTTTACCTCATGGGAAGTCCTCTTTTTGAAACCCTCTTTTGCGTCGTTTTTATTTGGTCCGGTTTTGTTCCTCCTCCGACGTGCGTCTCGCTTTGCGTTTGGCTTCACGCCGAGGCTTCTTCAATGTTGAGGAGAATGTTTCGGCCGAGCAGGTGACTCGGTCGTGGTTGCCCTTATACGCCGGGGCATGCTCAATGCTTGGAGGAATGTCGAGGCCGAGCCGGCTGTGGTAGTAAACGTAGCGCGCAACACTTGACGGGTGCGACCATACCAGCACTAATGCACCGGATCCCATCAGAACTCCGCAGTTAAGCGTGCTTGGGCGAGAGCAGTACTAGGATGGGTGACCTCCTGTGAAGTCCTCGTGTTGCACCCCTCTTTTGCGTCGTTTTTATTTTGGTCCGGTTTTGTTCTCCATCCGACGTGCGTCTCGCGTTGCGGTTGGCTTACGCCGAGGCGTGCTCAATGTTTAGGAGTAATGTTCGAGGCCGAGCAGGTGGCGCGTCGTGGTTGCCTTACGCCGAGGCGTGCTCAATGCTTAGGCTGTCTCTTATACACATCTAGATGTGTATAAGAGACAGACGTAGCGCGCAACACTTGACGGGTGCGACCATACCAGCACTAATGCACCGGATCCCATCAGAACTCCGCAGTTAATCGTGCTTGGGCGAGAGCAGTACTAGGATGGGTGACCTCCTGGGAAGTCCTCGTGTTGCACCCCTCTTTTGCGTCGTTTTTATTTTCGTCCGGTTTGGTTCTCCATCCGACGTGCGTCTCGCGTTGCGGTTGGCTTACGCCCAGGCGTGCTCAATGTTTAGGAGGAATGTTCGAGGCCGAGCAGGTGGCGCGTCGTGGTTGCCTTACGCCGAGGCGTGCTCAATGCTTAGGAGGAATGTCCAAGGCCGAGCAGGCGGGTGGTTAAGTAAACGTAGCGCGCAACACTTGACGTGTGCGACCATACCAGCACTAATGCACCGGATCCCATCAGAACTCCGCAGTTAAGCGTGCTTGGGCGAGAGCAATACTAGGATGGGTGACCTCCTGGGAAGTCCTCGTGTTGCACCCCTCTTTTGCGTCGTTTTTATTTTCGTCCGGTTTTGTTCTCCATCCGACGTGCGTCTCGCGTTGCGGTTGGCTTACGCCGAGGCGTGCTCAATGTTTAGGAGGAATGTTCGAGGCCGAGCAGGTGGCGCGTCGTGGTTGCCTTACACCGAGGCGTGCTCAATGCTTAGGAGGAATGTCCAAGGCCGAGCAGGCGGGTGGTTAAGAAAACGTAGCGCGCAACAATTGACGGGTGCGACCATACCAGCACTAATGCACCGGATCCCATCAGAACTCCGCAGTTTAGCGTGCTTGGGCGAGAGCAGTACTAGGATGGGTGACCTCGTGGGAAGTCCTCGTGTTGCACCCCTCTTTTGCGTCGTTTTTATTTTCGTCCGGTTTTGTTCTCCATCCGACTTGCGTCTCGCGTTGCGGTTGGCTTACGCCTGTCTCTTATACACATCTAGATGTGTATAAGAGACAGGTTCGAGGCCGAGCAGGTGGCGCGTCGTGGTTGCCTTACGCCGAGGCGTGCTCAATGCTTAGGAGGAATGTCCAAGGCCGAGCAGGCGGGTGGTTAAGTAAACGTAGCGCGCCACACTTGACGGGTGCGACCATACCAGCACTAATGCACCGGATCCCATCAGAACTCCGCAGTTAAGCGTGCTTGGGCGAGAGCAGTACTATGATGGGTGACCTCCTGGGAAGTCCTCGTGTTGCACCCCTCTTTTGCGTCGTTTTTATTTTGGTCCGGTTTTGTTCTCCATCCGACGTTCGTCTCGCGTTGCGGTTGGCTTACGCCGAGGCGTGCTCAATGTTTAGGAGGAATGTTCGAGGCCGAGCAGGTGGCGCGTCGTGGTTGCCTTACGCCGAGGCGTGCTCACTGCTTAGGAGGAATGTCCAAGGCCGAGCAGGCGGGTGGTTAAGTAAACGTAGCGCGCAACACTTGACGGGTGCGACCATACCAGCACTAATGCACCGGATCCCATCAGACCTCCGCAGTTAAGCGTGCTTGGGCGAGAGCAGTACTAGGATGGGTGACCTCCTGGGAAGTCCTCGTGTTGCACCCCTCTTTTGCGTCGTTTTTATTTTGGTCCGGTTTTGTTCTCCATACGACGTGCGTCTCGCGTTGCGGTTGGCTTACGCCGAGGCGTGCTCAATGTTTAGGAGGAATGTTCGAGGCCGAGCAGGTGGCGCGTCGTGGTTGCCTTACGCCGAGGCTGTCTCTTATACACATCTAGATGTGTATAAGAGACAGGTCCAAGGCCGAGCAGGCGGGTGGTTAAGTAAACGGAGCGCGCAACACTTGACGGGTGCGACCATACCAGCACTAATGCACCGGATCCCATCAGAACTCCGCAGTTAAGCGTGCTTGGGCGAGAGCAGTGCTAGGATGGGTGACCTCCTGGGAAGTCCTCGTGTTGCACCCCTCTTTTGCGTCGTTTTTATTTTGGTCCGGTTTTGTTCTCCATCCCACGTGCGTCTCGCGTTGCGGTTGGCTTACGCCGAGGCGTGCTCAATGTTTAGGAGGACTGTTCGAGGCCGAGCAGGTGGCGCGTCGGGGTTGCCTTACGCCGAGGCGTGCTCAATGCTTAGGAGGAATGTCCAAGGCCGAGCAGGTGGGTGGTTAAGTAAACGTAGCGCGCGGCAACACTTGACGGGGTGCGACCATACCAGCACTAATGCACGGAATCCCATCAGAACTCCGCAGTTAAGCGTGCTTGGGCGGTAGAGAAGTTAACTAGGATGGGTGACCTCCTGGAAAGTCCTCGTGTTGCACCCCTCTTTTGCGTCGTTTTTATTTTGGTCCGGTTTTGTTCTCCATCCGACGTGCGTCTCGCGTTGCGGTTGGCTTACGCCGAGGCGTGTTCAATGTTTAGGAGGAATGTTCGAGGCCGAGCAGGTGGCGCGTCGTGGTTGCCTTACGCCGAGGCGTGCTCAATGCTTAGGAGGATTGTCCAAGGCCGAGCAGGCGGGTGGTTAAGTAAACGTAGCGCGCAACACTTGACGGGTGCGACCATACCAGCACTAATGCACCGGATCCCCTCAGAACTCCGCAGTTAAGCGTGCTTGGGCGAGAGCAGTACTAGGATGGCGGTGACCTCCTGGGAAGTCCTCGTGTTGACCCCTCTTTTGCGTCGTTTTTATTTTCGTCCGGTTTTGTTCTCCAACCGACGTGCGTCTCGCGTTGTGGTTGGCTTACGCCGAGGCGTGCTCAATGTTTAGGAGGAAAGTTCGAGGCCGAGCAGGTGGCGCGTCGTGGTTGCCTTACGCCGAGGCGTGCTCAATGGTTAGGAGGAATGTACAAGGACGAGCAGGCGGGTGGTTAAGTAAACGTAGCGCGCAACACTTGACGGGTGCGGACCTATACAGCACTAAATTGCACCGGATCCATCAGAACTCCGCAGTTAAGCGTGCTTGGGCGAGAGCAGTACTAGGATGGGTGACCTCCTGGGAAGTCCTCGTGTTGCACCCCTCTTTGGCGTCGTTTTTATTTTCGTCCGGTTTTGTTCTCCATCCGACGTGCGTCTCGCGTTGCGGTTGGCTTACGCCGAGGCGTGCTCAATGTTGAGGAGGAATGTTCGAGGCCGAGCAGGTGGCGCGTCGCGGTTGCCTTACGCCGAGGCGTGCTCAATGCTTAGGAGGAATGTCCAAGGCCGAGCAGGCGGGTGGTTAAGTAAACGTAGCGCGCAACACTTGACGGGTGCGACCATACCAGCACTAATGCACCGGATCCCATCAGAAATCCGCAGTTAAGCGTGCTTGGGCGAGAGCAGTACTAGGATGGGTGACCTCCTGGGAAGTCCTCGTGTTGCAACCCTCTTTTGCGTCGTTTTTATTTTGGTCCGGTTTTGTTCTCCATCCGACGTGCGTCTCGCGTTGCGGTTGGCTTACGCCGAGGCGTGCTCAATGTTTAGGAGGAATGTTCGAGGCCGAGCAGGTGGCGCGTCGTGGTTGCCTTACGCCGAGGCGTGCTAAATGCTTAGGAGGAATGTCCAAGGCCGAGCAGGCGGGTGGTTAAGTAAACGTAGCGCGCAACACTTGACGGGTGCGACCATACCAGCACTAATGCACCGGATCCCATCAGAACTCCGCAGTAAAGCGTGCTTGGGCGAGAGCAGTACTAGGACTGTCTCTTATACACATCTAGATGTGTATAAGAGACAGCCTGGGAAGTCCTCGTGTTGCACCCCTCTTTTGCGTCGTTTTTATTTTGGTCCGGTTTTGTTCTCCATCCGACGTGCGTCTCGCGTTGCGGTTGGCTTACGGCGAGGCGTGCTCAATGTTTAGGAGGAATGTTCGAGGCCGAGCAGGTGGCGCGTCGTGGTTGCCTTACGCCGAGGCGTGCTCAATGCTTAGGAGGAATGTCCAAGGCCGAGCAGGCGGGTGGTTAAGTAAACGTAGCGCGCAACACTTGACCGGTGCGACCATACCAGCACCAATGCACCGGATCCCATCAGAACTTCGCAGTTAAGCGTGCTTGGGCGAGAGCAGTACTAGGATGGGTGACCTCCTGGGAAGTCCTCGTGTTGCACCCCTCTTTTGCGTCGTTTTTATTCTGGTCCGGTTTTGTTCTCCATCCGACGTGCGTCTCGCGTTGCGGTTGGCTTACGCCGAGGCGTGCTCAATGTTTAGGAGGAATGTTCGAGGCCGAGCAGGTGGCGCGTCGTGGTTGCCTTACGACGAGGCGTGCTCAATGCTTAGGAGGAATGTCCAAGGCCGAGCAGGCGGGTGGTTAAGTAAACGTAGCGCGCAACACTTGACGGGGGCGACCATACCAGCACTAATGCACCGTTGATCCCCCTCCATCAGAACTCCGCAGTTAAGCGTGCTTGGGCGAGAGCAGTACTAGGATGGGTGACCTCCTGGGAAGTCCTCGTGTTGCACCCCTCTTTTGCGTAGTTTTTATTTTGGTCCGGTTTTGTTCTCCATCCGACGTGCGTCTCGCGTTGCGGTTGGCTTACGCCGAGGCGTGCTCAATGTTTAGGAGGAATGTTCGAGGCCGAGCAGGTGGCGCGTCGTGGTTGCCTTACGCCGCGGCGTGCTCAATGCTTAGGAGGAATGTCCAAGGCCGAGCAGGCGGGTGGTTAAGTAAGCGTAGCGCGCAACACTTGACGGGTGCGACCATACCAGCACTAATGCACCGGATCCCATCAGAACTCCGCATTTAAGCGTGCTTGGGCGAGAGCAGTACTAGGATGGGTGACCTCCTGGGAAGTCCTCGTGTTGCACCCCTCTTTTGCGTCGTTTTTATTTTGGTCCGGTTTTGTTCCTCATCGACGTGCGTCTCGCGTTGCGGTTGGCTGACGCCGAGGCGTGCTCAATGTTTAGGAGGAATGTTCCGAGGCCGAGCAGGTGGGCGCGTCGTGGTTGCCTTACGCGAGGCAGTGCTCAATGCTTAGGACGGGGAAAAATGTCTCCAAGGCGAGGCAGGCGGGGTGGTTAAGTAAACGTTGTTAGCGCGCAAACAATTGACGGGTGCGACCATACCAGCACTAATGCACCGGATCCCATCGAAATCCGCAGTTAAGCGTGCTTGGGCCAGAGAGCAGTAATAGGATGGGTGACCTCCTGGGGAAGTCCTCGTGTTGCACCCCTCTTTTGCGTCGTTTTTTATTTGGTCCGGTTTTGTTCTCCATCCGACGTGCGTCTCGCGTTGCGGTTGGCTTACGCCGAGGCGTGCTCAATGTTTAGTAGGAATGTTCGAGGCCGAGCAGGTGGCGCGTCGTGGTTGCCTTACGCCGAGGCGTGCTCAATGCTTAGGAGGAATGTCCAAGGCCGAGCAGGCTGGTGGTTAAGTAAACGTAGCGCGCAACACTTGACGGGTGCGACCATACCAGCACTAATGCACCGGATCCCATCAGAACTCCGCAGTTAAGCGTGCTTGGGCGAGAGCAGTACTAGGATGGGTGACCTCCTGGGAAGTCCACGTGTTGCACCCCTCTTTTGCGTCGTTTTTATTTTGGTCCGGTTTTGTTCTCCATCCGACGTGCGTCTCGCGTTGCGGTTGGCTTACGCCGAGGCGTGCTCACTGTTTAGGAGGAATGTTCGAGGCCGAGCAGGTGGCGCGTCGTGGTTGCCTTACGCCGAGGCGTGCTCAATGCTTAGGAGGAATGTCCAAGGCCGAGCAGGCGGGTGGTTAAGTAAACGTAGCGCGCAACACTTGACGGGTGCGACCATACCAGCACTAATGCACCGGATCCCATCAGAACTCAGCAGTTAAGCGTGCTTGGGCGAGAGCAGTACTAGGATGGGTGACCTCCTGGGAAGTCCTCGTGTTGCACCCCTCTTTTGCGTCGTTTTTATTTTCGTCCGGTTTTGTTCTCCATACGACGTGCGTCTCGCGTTGTGGTTGGCTTACGCCGAGGCGTGCTCAATGTTTAGGAGGAATGTTCGAGGCCGAGCAGGTGGCGCGTCGTGGTTGCATTACGCCGGGGCGTGCTCAATGCTTAGGAGGAATGTCCAAGGCCGAGCAGGCGGGTGGTTAAGTAAACGTAGCGCGCAACACTTGATGGGTGCGACCATACCAGCACTAATGCACCGGATCCCACAGAAACTCCGCAGTTAAGCGTGCTGGGCAGAGAGGGAAGTACTATAGGATGGGTGACTCCTGGAAGTCCTCGGTGCATCTCTTTTTTGCGTCGTTTTTATTTTTGGTCCGGTTTTGTTCTCCATCCGACGTTCTTGCGTCTCGCGTTGCGGTTGGCTTACGACGAGGCTTTCACGGTGCTACAACTGTTTAGGAGACCATGTTCGATGGCGAAGCAGGTGGCGCTTCTGTGGGGCCTTACGCCGAGGCGTGCTCAATGCTTAGGAGGAATGTCCAAGGCTGAGCAGGCGGGTGGTTAAGTAAACGTAGCGCGCAACACTTGGCGGGTGCGACCATACCAGCACTAATGCACCGGATCCCATCAGAACTCCGCAGTCAAGCGTGCTTGGGCGAGAGTAGTACTAGGATGGGTGACCTCCTGGGAAGTCCTCGTGTTGCACCCCTCTTTTGCGTCGTTTTTATTTTCGTCCGGTTTTGTTCTCCATCCGACGTGCGTCTCGAGTTGTGGTTGGCTTACGCCGAGGCGTGCTCAATGTTTAGGAGGAATGTTCGAGGCCGAGCAGGTGGCCCGTCGTGGTTGCCTTACGCCGAGGCGTGCTCAATGCTTAGGAGGAATGTCCAAGGCCGAGCAGGCGGGTGTTTAAGTAAACGTAGCGCGCAACACTTGACGGGTGCGACCATACCAGCACTAATGCACCGGATCCCATCAGAACTCCGCAGTAAAGCGTGCTTGGGCGAGAGCAGTACTAGGATGGGTGACCTCCTGGGAAGTCCTCGTGTTGCACCCCTCTTTTGCGTAGTTTTTATTTTGGTCCGGTTTTGTTCTCCATCCGACGTGCGTCTCGCGTTGCGGTTGGCTTACGCCGAGGCGTGCTCAATGTTTAGGAGGAATGTTCGAGGCGAGCAGGATGGCGCGTCGTGTTTGCCTTACGCCGAGGCTGCGTGATCAAGCTTAGGAGGAATGTTCCCAAGGCCCGAGCAGGGGGTGGTTAAGTAAACGTAGAGCGACCACTTGGCGGGTGCGGACCATACCAGCACTAATGCACCGGATCCCATCAGAACTCCGCAGTTAAGCGTGCTTGGGCGAGAGCAGTACTAGGATGGGTGACCACCTGGGAAGTCCTCGTGTTGCACCCCTCTTTTGCGTCGTTTTTATTTTGGTCCGGTTTTGTTCTCCATCCGACGTGCGTCTCGCGTTGCGGTTGGCTTACGCCGAGGCGTGCTCAATGTTTAGGAGGAATGTTCGAGGCCGAGCAGGTGGCGCGTGGGGGTTGCCTTACGCCGAGGCGTGCTCAATGCTTAGGAGGAATGTCCAAGGCCGAGCAGGCGGGTGGTTAAGTAAACGTAGCGCGCAACACCTGACGGTTGCGACCATACCAGCACTAATGCACCGGATCCCATCAGAACTCCGCAGTTAAGCGTGCTTGGGCGAGAGCAGTACTAGGATGGGTGACCTCCTGGGAAGTCCTCGTGTTGCACCCCTCTTTTGCGTCGTTTTTATTTTCGTCCGGTTTTGTTCTCAATCCGACGTGCGTCTCGCGTTGCGGTTGGCTTACGCCGAGGCGTGCTCAATGATAAGGAGGAATGTTCGAGGCCGAGCAGGTGGCGCGTCGTGGTTGCCTTACGCCGAGGCGTGCTCAATGCTTAGGAGGAATGGCCAAGGCCGAGCAGGCGGGTGGTTAAGTAAACGTAGCGCGCAACACTTGACGGGTGCGACCATACCAGCACTAATGCACCGGATCCCATCAGAACTCCGCAGTTAAGCGTGCTTGGCAGATTTTTGAGCTAGTACTAGGAGGGTGACCTCCTGGGAAGTCCTCGTGTTGCACCCCTCTTTTGCGTTTATTTTTATTTTCGTCCGGTTTTGTTCTCCATCAGACGTGCGTCTCGCGTTGTGGTTGGCTTACGCCGAGGCGTGCTCAATGTTTAGGAGGAAAGTTCGAGGCCGAGCAGGTGGCGCGTCGTGGTTGCCTTACGCCGAGGCGTGCTCAATGCTTAGGAGGAATGTCCAAGGCCGAGCAGGCTGGTGGTTAAGTAAACGTAGCGCGCAACACTTGACGGGTGCGACCATACCAGCACTAATGAACCGGATCCCATCAGAACTCCGCAGTTAAGCGTGCTTGGGCGAGAGCAGTACTAGGATGGGTGACCTCCTGGGAAGTCCTCGTGTTGCTCCCCTCTTTTGCGTCGTTTTTATTTTCGTCCGGTTTTGTTCTCCATCCGACGTGCGTCTCGCGTTGTGGTTGGCTTACGCCGAGGCGTGATCAATGTTTAGGAGGAATGTTCGAGGCCGAGCAGGTGGCGCGTCGTGGTTGCCTTACGCCGAGGCGTGCTCAATGCTTAGGAGGAATGTCCAAGGCCGAGCGGCGGGTGGTTAAAGTAAACGTTTAGCGCGCAAAACACTTGGAGGGGTGCGACCATACCAGCACTAAATGCACCGGATCCCATCAGAACTCCGCAGTTAAGCGTGCCTTGGGCGAGAGCAGAGTACTTAGGATGGGTGACCTCCTGGGAAGTCCTCGTGTTGCACCCCTCTTTTGCGTCGGTTTTATTTTGGTCCGGTTTTGTTCTCCATCCGACGTGCGTCTCGCGTTGCGGTTGGCTTACGCCGAGGCGTGCTCAATGTTTAGGAGGAATGTTCGAGGCCGAGCAGGTGGCGAGTCGTGGTTGCCTTACGCCGAGGCGTGCTCAATGCTTAGGAGGAATGTCCAAGGCCGAGCAGGCGGGTGGTTAAGTAAACGTAGCGCGCAACACTTGACGGGTGCGACCATACCAACACTAATGCACCGGATCCCATCAGAACTCCGCAGTTAAGCGTGCCTGGGCGAGAGCAGTACTAGGATGGGTGACCTCCTGGGAAGTCCTCGTGTTGCACCCCTCTTTTGCGTCGTTTTTATTTTGGTCCGGTTTTGTTCTCCATCCGACGTGCGTCTTGCGTTGCGGTTGGCTTACGCCGAGGCGTGCTCAATGTTTAGGAGGAATGTTCGAGGCCGAGCAGGTGGCGCGTCGTGGTTGCCTTACGCCGAGGCGTGCTCAATGCTTAGGAGGAATGTCCAAGGCTGAGCAGGCGGGTGGTTAAGTAAACGTAGCGCGCAACACTTGAAGGGTGCAACCATACAAGCACTAATGCAACCGCGATCCCATCAGAAACTCCGCAGGCTCAAGCGTGCTGGGCTTCGAGAGCAGAAGGTACTAGGATGGGTGACCTATGGAAGTCTCGTGTTGCACCCCTCTTTTGCCGTCGTTTTTTTATTTTTGGTCCGGTTTTGTTCTCCATCCGACGTGCGTCTCGCGTTGCGGTGGCTTACGCGAGGCGCTCAATGTTAGGAGGAAATGTTCGAGGCCGAGCAGGGTGGCCGAGTCGTGGTTGCCTTACGGCCGAGGCGTGCGCAATGCTTAGGAGGAAGTTCCAAGGCCGAGCAGGCGGGTGCGTTAAGTAAACGTAGAGCGCAAACACTTGAGGTGTGCGACATACCGCACTTAATGCAACGGATCCCATCAGAACTCCGCAGTTAAGCGTGCTTGGGCGAGAGCAGTACTAGGATGGGTGACCTCCTGGGAAGTCCTCGTGTTGCACCCCTCTTTTGCGTCGTTTTTATTTTCGTTCGGTTTTGTTCTCCATCCGACGTGCGTCTCGCGTTGTGGTTGGCTTACGCCGAGGCGTGCTCAATGTTTATGAGGAATGTTCTAGGCCGAGCAGGTGGCGCGTCGTGGTTGCCTTACGCCGAGGCGTGCTCAATGCTTAGGAGGAATGTCCAAGGCCGAGCAGGGGGTGGTAAGGTAAACGTAGCGCGCAACACTTGCGGGTTGCGACCATACCAGCATAATGCACGGATCCCCATCAGAAACTCCGCAGTTATAGCGTGCTTGGGCTGAGAAGCAGTACTAGGATGGGTGACCTCCTGGGAAGTCCCGTTTTGTGTTGCACCCCTCTTTTGCGTCGTTTTATTTTGGTCCGTTTGTTCTCCATCCGTACGTGCGTCTCGCGGTTGCGGTTGGCTACGCCGAGGCTCCGTGCTCAATGTTTAGGAGAATGTTCGAGGCCGAGCAGGTGGCGCGTCGTGGTTGCCTTACGCCGAGGCGTGCTCCATGCTTAGGAGGAATGTCCAAGGCCGAGCAGGCGGGTGGTTAAGTAAACGTAGCGCGCAACACCTGACGGGTGCGACCATACCAGCAATAATGCACCGGATCCCATCAGAACTCCGCAGTTAAGCGTGCTTGGGCGAGAGCAGTACTAGGATGGGTGACCTCCTGGGAAGTCCTCGTGTTGCATCTCTCTTTTGCGTCGTTTTTATTTTGGTCCGGTTTTGTTCTCCATCCGACGTGCGTCTCGCGTTGCGGTTGGCTTACGCCGAGGCGTGCTCAATGTTTAGGAGGAATGTTCGAGGCGAGCAGGTGGCGCGTCGTGGTTGCCTTACGCCGAGGCGTGCTCAATGCTTAGGAGGAATGTCCAAGGCCGAGCAGGCGGGTGGTTAAGTAAACGTAGCGCGCAACACTTGACGGGTGCGACCATACCAGAACTAATGCACCGGATCCCATCAGAACTCCGCAGTTAAGCGTGCTTGGGCGAGAGCAGTACTAGGATGGGTGACCTCCTGGGAAGTCCTCGTGTTGCACCCCTCTTTTGGGTCGTTTTTATTTTCGTCCGGTTTTGCTTCTCCATCCGACGTGGCCGTTCTCTCGTTGCGGTTGGCTTACGCCGAGGCAGTGCCTCAAATGTTTAGAGGAAATGTTACTGAGGCTTACGAGAAGGTGGCGGCGTCGGGGTGCCCTTACGCGAGGCGTCTCAATGCTAGGAGGAATGTCCAAGCCGAGCAGGCGGGGGGAGCCGCAGGTGTTAAGTAAACGTAGCGCGCAACATTTGACGCTGTCTCTTATACACATCTTGCGACCATACCAGCACTAATGCACCGGATCCCATCAGAACTCCGCAGTTAAGCGTGCTTGGGCGAGAGCATTACTAGGATGGGTGACCTCCTGGGAAGTCCTCGTGTTGCACCCCTCTTTTGCGTCGTTTTTATTTTCGTCCGGTTTTGTTCTCCATCCGACGTGCGTCTCGCGTTGCGGTTGGCTTAAGCCGAGGCGTGCTCAATGTTTAGGAGGAATGTTCGAGGCCGAGCAGGTGGCGCGTCGTGGTTGCCTTACGACGAGGCGTGCTCAATGCTTAGGAGGAATGTCCAAGGCCGAGCAGGCGGGTGGTTAAGTAAACGTAGCGCGCAACACTTGACGGGTGCGACCATACCAGCACTAATGCACCGGATCCCATCAGAACTCCGCAGTGAAGCGTGCTTGGGCGAGAGCAGTACTAGGATGGGTGACCTCCTGGGAAGTCCCTGTGTTGCACCCTCTTTTGCGTGTTTTTATTTTTGGTGGTTTGTTCTCCATCCGACGGCGTCTCGCGTTGCGGTGGCCTTACGCCGATGGTTTAGGCGTGTCAATGTTTAGGGGGGGAGGAATGTTCGAGGCCGAAGCAGGTGGCGCGTCGTGGTTGCCTTACGCCGAAGGCCGTGCTCATGCTTAGGGAGGAAATGTCCAAGGCCGAGCAGGCGGGGAGTTAAGTAAAACGTCTTTTTAGCGCGCAACACTTGACGGGTTGGTCGCGACCATACCACAACTAATGCACCGGATATCCCATCCAGAACTCCGCAGTTAAGGTGCCTGGCGAGAGCCAGTACTAGGATGGGTGACCTCCTGGGAAGTCCTCGTGTTGCACCCCTCTATTGCGTCGTTTTTATTGTGGTCCGGTTTTGTTCTCCATCCGACGTGCGTCTCGCGTTGCGGTTGGCTTACGCCGAGGCGTGCTCAATGTTTAGGAGGAATGTTCGAGGCCGAGCAGGTGGCGCGTCGTGGTTGCCTTACGCCGAGGCGTGCTCACTGCTTAGGAGGAATGTCCAAGGCCGAGCAGGCGGGTGGTTAAGTAAACGTAGCGCGCAACACTTGGCGGGTGCGACCATACCAGCACTAATGCACCGGATCCCATCAGAACTCCGCAGTTAAGCGTGCCTGGGCGAGAGCAGTACTAGGATGGGTGACCTCCTGGGAAGTCCTCGTGTTGCACCCCTCTTTTGCGTCGTTTTTATTTTGGTCCGGTTTGTTCTCCATCCGACGTGCGTCTCGCGTTGCGGTTGGCTTACGCCGAGGCGTGCTCAATGTTTAGGAGGAGATGTGTATAAGAGACAGGGTGGCGCGTCGTGGTTGCCTTACGCCGAGGCGTGCTCAATGCTTAGGAGGAATGTCCAAGGCCGAGCAGGCGGGTGGTTAAGTAAACGTAGAGCGCAACACTTGACGGGTGCGACCATACCAGCACTAATGCACCGGATCCCATCAGAACTCCGCAGTTAAGCGTGCTTGGGCGAGAGCAGTACTAGGATGGGTGACCTCCTGGGAAGTCCTCGTGTTGCACCCTTCTTTTGCGTCGTTTTTATTTTGGTCCGGTTTTGTTCTCCATCCGACGTGCGTCTCGCGTTGCGGTTGGCTTACGCCGAGGCGTGCTCAATGTTTAGGAGGAATGTTCGAGGCCGAGCACGTGGCGCGTCGAGGTTGCCTTACGCCGAGGCGTGCTCAATGCTTAGGAGGAATGTCCAAGGCCGATCAGGCGGGTGGTTAAGTAAACGTAGCGCGCAACACTTGACGGGTGCGACCATACCAGCACTAAAGCACCGGATCCCATCAGAACTCCGCAGTTAAGCGTGCTTGGGCGAGAGCAGTACTAGGATGGGTGACCTCCTGGGAAGTCCTCGTGTTGCACCCCTATTTTGCGTCGTTTTTATTTTGGTCCGGTTTTGTTCTCCATCCGACGTGCGTCTCGCGTTGCGGTTGGCTGACGCCGAGGCGTGCTCAATGTTTAGGAGGAATGTTCGAGGCCGAGCAGGTGGCGCGTCGTGGTTGCCTTCCGCCGAGGCGTGCTCAATGCTTAGGAGGAATGTCCAAGGCCGAGCAGGCGGGTGGTTAAGTAAACGTAGCGCGCAACACTTGACGGAGTGCGACCATACCAAACACTAATGCACGGATCCCATCAGAACTCGCAGTTAAGCGTGCCTGTGGCTGAGAGCGTACTAGGATGGGGACCTCCTGGGAAGTCCTCGTGTTGCACCCCTCTTTGCGTCGTTTTATTTTGGTCCGGTTTTGTCTCATCCGACGTGCGTCTCTGCGTTGCGGTTGGCTTACGCCGAGGCTGTGATCAATGTTTAGGAGGAATGTTCGAGGCCCGAGCACGGTGGCGCGTTCGTGTTGCTTACGCCGAGGCGTGCTCAATGCTTAGGAGGAATGTCAGGCCGCGCAGGCGGTTGGAGTGGTTAAGTAAACGTAGCGCGCAACACTTGACGGGTGCGACCATACCAGCACTAATGCACCGGATCCCATCAGACCTCCGCAGTTAAGCGCGCTTGGGCGAGAGCAGTACTAGGATGGGTGACCTCCTGGGAAGTCCTCGTGTTGCACCCCTCTTTTGCGTCGTTTTTATTTTGGTCCGGTTTTGTTCTCCATCCGACGTGCGTCTAGCGTTGCGGTTGGCTTACGCCGAGGCGTGCTCAATGTTTAGGAGGAATGTTCGAGGACGAGCAGGTGGCGCGTCGTGGTTGCCTTACGCCGAGGCGTGCTCAATGCTTAGGAGGAATGTCCAGGGCCGAGCAGGCGGGTGGTTAAGTAAACGTAGCGCGCAACACTTGATGGGTGCGACCATACCAGCACTAATGCACCGGATCCCATCAGAACTCCGCAGTTAAGCGTGCCTGGGCGAGAGCAGCACTAGGATGGGTGACCTCCTGGGAAGTCCTCGTGTTGCACCCCTCTTTTGCGTCGTTTTTATTTTGGTCCGGTTTTGTTCTCCATCCGACGTGCGTCTCGCGTTGCGGTTGGCTTACGCCGAGGCGTGCTCAATGTTTAGGAGGAATGTTCGAGGCCGAGCAGGTGGCGCGTCGTGTTTGCCTTACGCCGAGGCGTGCTCAATGCTTAGGAGGAATGTCCAAGGCCGAGCAGGCGGGTGGTTAAGTAAACGTAGCGCGCAACACTTGACGGGTGCGACCGTACCAGCACTAATGCACCGGATCCCATCAGAACTCCGCAGTTAAGCGTGCCTGGGCGAGAGCAGTACTAGGATGGGTGACCTCCTGGGAAGTCCTCGTGTTGCACCCCTCTTTTGCGTCGTTTTTATTTTGGTCCGGTTTTGTTCTCCATCCGACGTGCGTCTCGC
>SNVD02004292.1:0-19586 GCA_013180625.2 Boswellia sacra | reverse complement strand
TGGCATTCCTACCAGGGTCCAGACTGCATTTCGCATGTCAGAGGTTGCAGAGCCATATATAAGGCGTAGAGCAGTGAGGCATTTGGAGAAAGGAAGGGTTGTGATCTTTGCAGCTGGAACTGGAAATCCATTCTTCACCACAGATACTGCTGCAGCCCTTCGCTGTGCAGAGAGTAAGCCTTGATATTTTTCCATATTGAAACTTGAGGTAGACAATATAATCTGGGGCAAATGTAATCCATTTGCATCTTTGACTCTGGTCTTGATGCTATGCGAAGCATACTTAAGAACAAGATAACCCTGATTTACTATTGGATTTTATACCTGTGTCTGGCAACAATGATTTCTGTGCACCAATGTAATTTTTATATCAACATTCGATTGTTGATCCAGTCAATGCAGAGGTTGTTTTGAAAGCTACAAATGTTGATGGGGTCTATGACGATAATCCCCGGTGTAACCCAAATGCTCGTCTTCTTGATACTCTAACATATCACGAGGTGACTTCTAAGGATCTTTCAGTAATGGACATGACTGCCATTACTTTGTGCCAAGAAAATAACATTCCTGGTATGCCCAAAACATCTAACATATATTGAGGTGACCTATTTTATTACTTAATGAACTGATGTTGGCATTTATAAGTTTGTGGCTATGTATTTGTTAAATGGAAGGGGTACTTAATTTCTGAGCTTGTTTCCCTGATGCAGTTGTTGTCTTCAACCTAAACCGACCGGGTAACATATCAAGAGCCATAAAGGGAGAGAGGGTAGGCACATTAATTGGTGGGACATGGAATTCAACAGTGGCAAGGACATGAGCGAGAACTTCACTGTTATTAGTGGGGACAATTCTCCTTTTGTGGCTTGGTTTTTGGATTTTAGGGACATTTATTGCTGAAGCAAAAGTGAGTTTCAGCTCTTGAAGCAGCTTGGAGTAAGAGTAAATACGTTACAAATAAAAGTTAAAGTATGATCTAGATTTACTTTTGTGCATAATTTTCTTGAACTAGTTTTTGTAGCAATATTAGGTACAAACTCATTAATGGGATATTATTCCCCTTGACACAATTAAAGAATTGCTCTGCGGTTTTTTTTTATTTTTAATGAAGTTATTATGCCTACTTGGTACTATTCTTGTTGGTTTTGATGTTGGTACCATTTCTACACTTTGACTGTGTACAAGCTTTGGAATCTGATCTTGTGTATCTTTTGTGGAACTTTCTCAGTCTGAGCATTCTGTCAGGAGATTGTAGTTTGGTTTCATGGAAAGCAAACAGCTCAGAAGCCAGTAGCTACTGGGAACTGGCCCTACGAGTACATTTCTTTTAGAGGGTTATTAGTTCTGGAAAAGGCAGATTGTCTTTTCTTGTATCTTGGCTGAAATATGATCGGTGGACTAGTACATCTAAGTATTTTTTATTAGGTAATTGTAAATACTCAGAAGACTTTGAACAAAGGATTATTCCAGACCTACACCACGGTGTTGATGGTGATTCTTGAATATTGCCTGAGTAGGATATCCTGACATAAAATGCAATGGACAAATTGTTTGCAATAGATGTCATGATGAGTGTTGCAAGCCGCAAATGAGGAATTGTGCTGCGAATCAAGTGAATTGACCAATAGTTAGCCAAGAGAGCTTGCAAACTTGTAGAGATTATTACACTGTGAACTCTTGTTGACAAGTTCAAATGTTGAAGATTCACATTGCACATGATAGATGGATTTTGACTGGTTAAGGTTTTACGGATGCAATGTATATTTTTCATTAAATGGTTTATAAATTTTTCGTACCAATTGATGAGAGATTTTGTAGCAATTTGGTCTTGTAATAGATCTACTTCCTGATGTACAAAGTCAGAGGGACCCGACTTCAAGGAGCGCATGCGGTTATCTTTTTGACAGATATTCAAGAAGCTAACGCCACTTTAGAAATTTCTTCATGGAATTCATTCAATCTTAATATTCAACGGGTAGGTTATTTATGGTAACTAGGTTACAAATAACCTAATGCCATACAAGATTGTTTATTTTATTAAAGGGATTTGAATCTTGATAACATCTATGGGGCCAACATCTTCTTCGGATTAAGCCTAACATTCATTAAAAGAATAGAAGTTAAATAACCTTTACTTTATCAATTGCTAATATTTCAGATTAATTCAAAACATAAAATTAATAATAACAGAATATTTTACAATTTTTTTCAATACCCATTTATATATGATAGATTGAGATCTCTTAAAGCTGCATCTAATTGCATGACACACAAAATAAATTAAAGCTCCTTGAATGCACAACTGCCTCATAAATAATATAAAGAAGTAGTACAACAAAAATTACAATAAAATCTCTCCAACTACTTTGTTAATTGTCCACGACTACTCAAAATTAACCCGAAATCTAAACCCGCTAATCTCCCCATTCTAATTATCAATAACCCCCTCTTTACAAAAAATTGTTTCACTTTATAATACAAAAATCAATCTCGATTAGCCATAAATTTATTTCTAGCTAAAAGTTCCAAATTTGACCAAAAAAATCTGGTGATAGAATTGGAGAACCCATAGCTCCCGGAAACAAGCCAGGACTTGCCAATAACCCAGAGAACCCAAGTGGGTCAGTCACTGGTGAGAAGTACATGTCTTGCATCAACGGCGGCAGAGTCGCCGGCGACAAGATCCCCGGACGACCAACTTCCAGCCCTTCTTGTGCTAGCTCATCAATAGCAGCCGCAGTACTGCTGCAGCCACCTTTGTCCTTTGGACTGATCACAACTTTCTCAGTGGACGCCAGCCTTGCTGCAGGAGACACATCTCCTCCGCGGGAGAAGTCGTCGGAGGAGACTCCGGTAAGGCGTTGAACTGTAGTCATGAAGTCAGCGACTGCTACGTTGACGATCTTTGGAGATACAGCATAGATGATGACTGGCTGCTGGGGTCCTGCTGCGTGTTGTGGTGGTCTTGGCGGCTTCTTGATCTTGTGAGACTCTTTGTGGATGCTGAGAGGTGGAGGCCGTGGACCCTGGATTTGCAGCTGGGCTCTGGCGGAGGAAGGTCTTTCACCGGTGGCGGATGAATCCATGTGAAAGTTGAGTTTTTTTTTGGCAAAATTTAATGATAAAAGAGAGAAAGTGGCAAGTGGTGTTTTGTTGTTGGGCAATGAATGGTTGCAGGAGACCGTTTAAGAGTTTAGTCTTCTCTTTCTTCTGGTTCTGGGGGTGTTCAGGGCAAAATGTTGGACTTTGACTTTCACGGTTGTGGGACTTAAACATTTTTTGGAAGATTTTTTTAGGAAATTTTTGAGTGAAACGTACGGTTATAATGTAATCCCTCAAAACCCCCACTTTGTATGAAAGGGTAAAGCCTGAATAACCCCCTAAAGTTTAAAACATGACAAATTATCTCATGATTTTCTGTATACTTTCACCAATCTCTTGATTTTAGTACTTTAGTAACATAGGCTCATGCGTAAAGTAAAAATTTCAAAATTAAAGAAGAACAAGAAGAGAATTAATTAATTCTTTTTTGAAATTTGAAGAAAATATAATTTGTTAGAAAATTTAAGAGTGAAATTTAATTGTAAAACCCTTTATATGAGGTCTTTGGCAAAGCCCCTAAGGTTTGGTCAAATAACGAAAATGCCATATATTTCTAAAAATAACAATGAACCAATCATATTTTGCAAATATAACAACCAACCACTGATCTAATGATTGACTGTCTTTGACTATGTGAAAAAATTTGGGTAAAGGGTAGAATCGGTATTTAATTAATACTCTTTATACAAATCAATATAGCAACATATAAATTTGTTAAAAGATAAAAAATAAATCGAGAAAAAAAAACTAGAAACAAATGAAACTCCTCTCGTTCTGTTCTACTTCTCTCTTGGGGAAACTAATAAAACTCCTCTCTTTCTATTATGGTATTCAATTAAAGTTAAACTTACAAATCATTCACTGCTTCTATATATATATATATATATATACAACTCAACAAAAAACTTTTGTTGAAAGCATTCTAAAAAAAAAATGAAAAAGAAAGAAAGAAAGTATAATGACATTCCTTTTCACTCCATAGATTTCTCAACCATGAAATCGACCAATTTGAGCTTTATTCTTGAAATTTCGTTCATTTTCTTTGGTTGAAACAAGAATCGATTACTGAGAACATAATTTGTAGCTTAAGGAAATGAGACATATAAAGCAGTGAGTGAGGTTGTTGATGGTGCACTTTGTTGTGGGTGGAGTAATGATGCTAGTAGATGTTTCGCTGATGATGTGGCATGGAAAGTTGCAACTTCTATTATTTTTAAATTTTTAAATTATTTTTATTGATATTAAATTGTTTGCTCACCATTGATGAGGGTAAAATTGACATACAAAATGATTTTCTACGAATTTCAAGTTTAAAAAATGTAAAAATCAAAGATGATCAATTGTTCGTTTGGCAGTTGGTTGTTATATGTGGGAAACATAGCGGGCTGTCAACTACCTTGGGGTTGTTTTATAGTCGCCATTTAACATATACAAAAATCATAAGCTAAAAGTTCCCTTAAGGTTTGATCCAGAATCACTTTCCCCCTTCAAGTTTTGAAACTTAACCGAAAAAAGCTCATGATTTTCCATTTTATCTTTTGATTTCATATGTTAAAGAGTAAAATATTTAGAAATTTCACCATTAAATAATGGTAAAAATTATCCTAACTTAGTGGTATTACACATAGCTTCAAAGTGGTTAACATCAAGAAATAGAAAATGAAAAAATCATGGCCATGAGAGAACGGAATAGAAGAAGAACAGTGAAGAGATAGAGTTCCAAGAGCAACAATAATTAGTAGAATAGAAGAAGAGCAGTCGAGATAAGAGTTTAAATAGCAACCCTCATTAATAAAAACGCATTTTAACAAGAAATGTCACATCGTCACGAGGCATGCTCATATATTTCTAGATCCTCATATAATTACGAAATATTCATACAAGATTATTTATATAAATTCAATATTATTATTGTATAATTATTATATCATCTACCCTAATTAAAGTTATTGATTTTTTAAAATTTCTCTTCTAATCAATTTTCACCATATCGGTTTTTATATTAAATTTGTATATAAAAAATTAAAGTAATATTATATAGAATAATTTTATACATATATATAACCAATTTATGTAACCAATTTTATACAACCCAATGTGAAAAAATCTCATTGCATGTATGAATAGTGGTTACCAAATATTTATTATTGATATTTTATTTATCTAATAATATTTAATCATGTTGTATAAATTTGGTTGTATATTGATTGTATGTGTAGAAGTACTCATTTATATAAATATTAACATTTTTTGGGGTTAATAATAAATATAACCCTAAACTTTGATTAAAATATTAGATGAATAAAAAATTTGAAAAAAAATCAAACTAAAAATATATTTAGCTAGCGATATTTAATTAGATATACAGGGCAGAGGAGGGGTGGCTGGCTTGGCCTGCAGCCCAGGCAAGATTTTGAAAACAAAAAAATTATATAGAAAATATTAATACTTTTGGAAGGAAATAGTTTATATATGAAATTTAGATAGAAAATATAAATAAATTTAGAAGGAAATAGTTGATATATGAAATATTATCTAGTATTTTTATGAATTTTCTTATAATGATGCCTAGATTGTGAAGAATTTATACACATGGAATGTTGTTAAATATAATATATATTTATCTTAGAGACACAAAGGTAAATATTTTAGAAATTTTTATGTCAGAATAATTAATGTAAAAAAATGAATCCTAGAAAAATGAATCCTAGAAAAAAATGAATCCATGTCTAGCCCTTTAGACTAGTTACCCTGTGTCTCGTATGATATAGGGGTATTTTTGTAAAGTTTTAAAATTTTGGGATTGATTAAATTCTTAAGGTTATTTTTATTAAACTTCTCGTACATGTGAATTCCTTATAATTTTATAAACAATAAAAATTTTTTCACAAATGTCATATTTTAATTAATAATTATGAATCTTTTAGTATATTAACATCAATTTAGTTATGTTATAATAACAAAATAATATATTTGCATTTTATAGTAATTAAATTTTTATAATATATACCAATATAGATTATTAAGTACTAATTAAATTATTGCAATATTAATAAGATTGTTTCTAAAATGTATACCTCTAATATAATTAATATATTATTTTTAAAATATGTAAATAGAAATATGATAAGAACAATCGTATATCCTCAAACATATGATTTATCATAATTTCAATTAATTAATTGAATATTAATGTTTCACATATATATACATATATACATGTATGTGTATATATATATATATGTAATGTTAATTAATTGGTATATGTCAATCATATTATTGTTATTAGCTTGAAATTAAATCGACATGCTATTGTAAAATTATTTAATTGTATTATCAGTTATTTAAAAAAATTGTCAATTAACTAGTTCATAAGCAATAATACACTTTTAATATTATTGCTAATAGAGTATGTAACATTATTAATAATAAAGTCAAATGGTAATTAGTGATCATTATTTTTTTTAGACGATATAACTAATTTATACAATCACAATTTAGCTTACACAATGCCACTATAAATAAAAACTTATATAAACTTTATGATTAATGAATTTTTTTAATATAATATAAATTAACTTTATTTCTTTTGAGTTTTAATGATTGTTGGATAATTAGATTTGATTATGAAACATTTTAGGATATACATCATGTGTGTATGTATTTTATTTTAGGTTACAAATAAATTGTATTTATTATTATTTTTAAAATTTATATATGTATGTATATATATTTTTTGGAATGAGCCAGATTGAATATATTTTTTTTAGTTTTTAAATAATGCTTATAAATACATTTATATTTTAGATTAAATAATTTAATAAAATATAAATTGGTTGGGATGGAGCGGGGCGGTCTAGGTTGGAATCTTATCTTTCAAATGTTGCCATGCGCCGACCCACCTCGACCCACCCCACTTGGTTGCGAGACAATAGGGTGAGGTGGGGCGAGGCAAAAATAAAAAAGTTCAATAGGACGGGGATGGTACTTACTGCCCTGGATCCATCCAGCCCCATTGCCAACCCTAAGCTCGAGGCTTGGTAGAAAGTTATTTACGATGCCAAAAATATAGATAACCATCTCTAACTCTAAGGATATAGATGCCACGGAAGATCTTATAAAGCTTCAAAGGCCTAAGTTTGAAGCGCTAATAAATAGAAATTAGGAAAGCCCATTTGTCATGCCAAAATTAGACCTTCATACCGTTAATTTGTAATAGAATAATATTATTCCTACAAACTTATAAATACAAATTGATATCATGAGTTAATTACACGAGTAAATGTTAAATTTAATTACATTAATTAATATGAATGATGTGATAATAATTCAATAATATTATATAGGTTGTATGAGTGAGTTTATATAAATATTTTATAAGAGTAACATACCTTTTTACAATTTAAAAAAAAAATATGAAGGAAAGAAGACCTAAGGCAAAGCCTAATAAAAGAAACTTTTAACTTGAGAAAAATATTGAACTAAGCAAGAAGTATCAATTGAAAAACCTGCCACGCCAGTTAAAGCAAACAAAATTATTCAAAATTAACAAGCAAGACCATATAAGTTATAATAATTTTATATTTTATATATGCAATTAACTTGTTCAATTGATCACGTGTGGTATACATACTATTATTAAATGAGTAGTTATTACATAATTTATTACATTTTTTATTTATTTTTAATTCTTACACATCACATCACGTGATACTACATTTCATCAAGTTGTGTGAATTGAATCCTATGAATTTCTTATATTTATTACTCATAATTCCTTACAGAGCAAATAGCCCTGATGAGCAATGACGATTATTTTCTAATTTTGTGTATAAGGTGAGCTCAATGCTGCTGATTTCTTAATTTTTTTTATTTAAGAAAATATCTTCATAAAATAGATATTTATTAATATATTTAAATTAATATCAACCTCATATTATTTTTAAAATTAAAAAAATAAAATCAATCACATATTTTTTTTTAGATTTTAAAAATAAAAACTCAAAATATACGGATAAATACCAATTCTTTAACCCTCATATTTCGCCGTAAACAAAATGAATTCCTAATTTTTGATTGACTATCATCCACCTCCCTTACTATTAGATTTTATTGTCAAATCAACGTTGACTTTTTTGACTTTTGTTCTGATGCGTTCGAAACTATCAAGTATACTAGTCGCACAAGTAATAAAGTGATAAGTAAGATATCGCTTCCACGAGGATTGATTCTAATTGAATTTGTTATTTCCAGCAACAATAAACTAAACATGGGGGATTTTTGTTGAATGCTTTACTAAATGAAATAAGAATGCAAGTAAAGAGTAACAAAACAGAAAGTAAATTTGAATGAAAAATCAATGGGAGAAAGCTGGTTAAGGGATCCTTCTCTACCACAAGATATGGATTTGCGAATTAATTGTAGAATTGCCATCTAATTACAGCATTGAAGTTATCAACCTTAGATAATAACAAGCTCTATTACCCCAATCTTTCCTTACTTTGTTGTTAAATAAAACAAGCTCTTTATTTAATCTCTATCCATTAAACAACCTAGAACAAGCTCTCTGAGTTTAATTCAATGGATGCATTATGATAAGAAAGATAGTTTGATCTAAGCAATAAAAACACAAGCTCGGATTATTTAACTTAGGTTATATTCTCCAATTGTAATCTCTGATCACCATTTTGCTACTAATGATTAGAAATTCAAGACAATTACGGATCAAGATTTCTAGTCTAGCAATAAATCACAACCAGATTATATTCAGTTGGCCACTCAAATACAATCAGTAAGCAATCATAACCATTAAATATGGGAGAATACAAGCAACTTCAATTAGAGAATTGGATAACAATTCCTTACAACATCAACTTACAAAAACCATATCAGGGGCTTTGAAATCACCCTCAACCAATTCAGATTCAGTTACACATGTTTAAGAACGTGGTAAATACACTACAACATGGAGACATTCCAGAAAATGAAAGGGAAGGGAAAAACTTAGCAAATTTGATGTAATTCTCTTTGGATTGTAGTTCTTCCTCTTTCCACGCTTCCTTTCTCCTTCAAGAACTCCAAGAGATGAAAGAATTCCAGAGCTGAAGCCTCCACCACGTTCTCCCCTCTTCAAGTTATGAAATAAAACCCTAAAATGTGTTTAAATACTCTGCTACAGTAACTTGCTACAGTGTCCCGTATTATATGCTACAGTGATTTGTGGAATTACATTTCTATACCTCTCACACTGTTTTGATTACAACTTTTGGTACACTGAATGGATTTATAAACCGTAAATTTCTCCAGAAAATAGACTTCGAGAGCTTTCCAACGGTATAAAATATGTCGTCGGGTTCGTTGTATATCAATACAATTAAATCCGAGAAGATCACTGACTAGCAGAGGTGAAAATGAAGGGTTTTACTCCATTTTTATGTAAGTTGCTCCAAAACTCCTACAAACAGCAAAACACACAAAAACATAAAAATACCACGGAATATAGCAAAGAAACATGGACGAATTGATATAAAAGTAATACATAAATAGACAACTATCAAATTCCCCCACACTTAGACTTTGTTAGTCCTCGAGCAACTAAAATGATACGAAACAAAACTAAACCGAAACAGAATCAAAGAAAAATTAAAACACACAAATGCGTCAACTTGCAAATAGGCCTCAAAGATTGTACTTAATTATAACCCAAGGAAAACTTCAAAATAATGCACTTGATCAAGAATTTTATCTCAAAGATTAGTTTCGCTTCACTTCAATTCCTCAAGTGTTTGTGTGTAGAGCCATTCTCACCTAATCACTTGTAACCCGGATGAGTTTATGCTTAAAAATGAATCATATTTAATAGTGAAGATGTATGTATAAATGAACTCCATAGGCCTGCTTTTCAAGTCACTCTCCACTAATGTAGACATGTACAACACCAAGGATCAAGTAGGACTTTATTAATCTTGTAACGTTTGGCTTGGGTGAAGGTATGATCAAGGATAATAATTTGGCTCAAATCACCCACAAACACATAAATCATTCAAGATTATGTAGAGCTCACACCTATAACACAACTTTATTTTAATTCACCAGGTTACTCCCCCAAACTTATTTAGAACACTCAATCTTCTTTTTTTTTTCTTCTTCTCTTCTTCTTCTTTTTTTTTTTGTAGAAAACAAAAGAAACTACACCCCCACACTTTGTTGTTTCATTCTTTTTAAGAACACCCAAGGGTATAGAACTCTTTTTCTTTTTTTTTTTTTTTAACTGCAATTCCACTCCCCCACACTTAAACAATACATTGTCCTCAATGTTTAAGTACGTGGAAGATAAGTACAGAGTTTTTTTCTCTTTTTTTTTTTTTACAAACATAATAAACTCACTTGCATTGCTCATGGCATAATCCAACCTCCTCTAACTTCCCAAAACCAGAACATAGCTCAAAATGTATTTGCAAATGATTTACATGCTCATAGGTAAGGGATAAACTGTTTGGAACAAATTCAATTGAGATTAGGAAATCTTTTAGTGAGTTAACAAAGAAAAAGGTTTACAGAGGCTCAAAGGGTAACTAGGGATCAATTTTAGTCAAGGTTGGCTCTTAAGGCTCAAACGATCCAAAGATGACCTAAATCATTTCCCTAATGTTGCACAGTCTAGGATTTCGCCTCGAGTGACCATCAAACAAGTTCTAGATTCATTAAAATCTGAAGAAACACTTAAATTACATAAACTTTCTCTAAGTAAACAAATAACTCAGTGATAATAGCTCAGTGCTCAATTTTGCGCAAGGAATCAAAAGCAAAGCGAAAACCAATAAACATTTCAAGCACACAGATCCATGCATCATTTATCATTTTTCCAAGAGTTATTCTTAATTCAATCATTATCTTATCATCGACCCACAAAATGCAAGAAAAGAGGTACGTGGCGTTGTTACACCTGAGTCAAGATTGTATATTTCATAAATCCTTAGGACCAGTAGCCCGCAGACTTAAGGTTTCCAGCCTATATACCTTTATTATGAAAGAGCAAAACAAGAAACAAGACACTTCAAACAACATGAAAGAAACAAACTACAGATTTATTTAGAGAGAATGCGTTTCAAGAGTTAAGGAAACCCCATATTCTGCCATTCTCAGGTTTTTCCACAATGTTTTTTTTTTCGAATCGAAACTGATAAAGACAAAAACACATAACAACTCTAAATTACACAAAACTAAACGTACTCATAAAATAACAAAGTCCAACAAGCCAGCAAACAAAAACAAGTCAGTTAGAATGGGTCTAAAAAGTTTAGAAGTTAGCCTCCTTATTCAGCCATTATAGATTAAAGAGATCCATAATGCGTTTCAAGAGGACTTAAACTTTTTAATCCACCACTCTAAAAACCAAGATTAGAAAATATTACCTGGGAGGAAAGAAACAACCTGAAAAATCTCAAAATAAATAACATGAAAAACTTCAAATAAACACAATAAAAAGAAAGCAAACAAAAACGAAACAAACCAGCAAATAGAGATTACAGATGGAGTGTTAAATCCAGTTTACGCCTCTTATTGCCTTCTCCAAACCAATCAATCCGAGCTGTTGTTGGATCAGGCGAATAGACGAATTCTTGTAGTTTTGTCAATTAACTCCCCTGCCGTTGAAGCTGTAACAAGGATTTGCCTCGCTGATGGTGAGATAAAATTTTTTTCTACAGCTTGATCAAGAAAAGACAACAAACCATCAAAAAGTTATTGACATTTAACAAACCAATGGGTTTTTTATGGATGTTTAGCTGTGCCCAAGAGGTGATTTGAAATATCTCCTCTAATGTGCCATAACCACCGGGTAAAGCTATAAATGCATCGGACTTAACAATCATATGTGCAATACGCTCATGCATGCTAAAGACTTGTAACTCTTCCCCGAGTGTGTTGCCTACGATATCTCGCACAGCTAATGGTTTAGGGATAATGCCGAGAACTTTACTTCCTTCTAAGGATGCAACTGTCGACACACACCCCATTAACCCAAGACTACCCCCTCCATAAATCAAATGAATACCCCTCGCAGCTAATGTCCTACCAAGATCAGGAGCTGCTGTTGTAAACTCTCCATCTTTACCAAATTGCGATCCACAAAATACGCATATATTTTGGAATCGCCGAATTGGTGTTTTCCCCATTTCTACAAGTGCTCTAACCTTGTGTAAGACAATGATGCACGTTAGGTAATATGCTTTTCAAGTGTAAGACAGGTTAATATAATGACATTTGAAAATATGGAGAATGGATATATACACACGTAAAACTCTCAAATTTGACACATGGGGACATAATTTCGGTGGGGGTTATTCGATGTAGATTTATTGCCCCAAGATTTGAAAAAATGAGATATGCTTTCGGCGGGGTTTGAAAAACCTACACACTTGTCTCCCACGTGAAGCATGAAAAATGGAAATACACTTTTGGTGGGGTTTGACAAAACGCCACACTGTCTCCAGTGAAGCAGAAAAATGGAGATATACTTTTGGCGGAGGTTGACAAACCTCCACACTTGTCTCCCACGTGAAGTATTAGAAATGGAGATACACTTTCGGCGGAGGTTGACAAAACCTCCACACCTGTCTCTTATACACATCTAGATGTGTATAAGAGACAGCCATAGGGTAGTCATATGGTTTGTCAAAAAGAAAACTTGAAATTAAAACAAACAAAATCAACTAACAACAATAATACAAAAACAACATTGATAATCAGATCAAACGAAACAAGAAAAAAAAATTGACAACAACACCACACATTCAAATATACAAGTAGTTGTGATTGTGGCTCACATCTTCCTCTGGTTTTCGTCCAGTAACGGCTGAAACGCCTTCTATGAGTCGGGGATTTACTTCCCATCCAGTTTTCTTATAAACTGGCAAACAGGGTCGTTTTTAGTCAGATTCCCTAGACTATAACATTGCAACTCATCACGAAATTGTGTCCATAGATTAAGCAATTCACGCTGAACAAGTCCACAAGAATGTGACTCAAGAGTTAATAAAACATTATCCAACGACTCATTACTCAAGCCATTCTTAATAAATGACAGTTTATCTTTTCTATTTCTGGACACAAAACCTAATGAACGACAAGTCTGGTTACAATTCCATCTAGCACATTTATAACATACTTGTAACCTTTTCGCTCTTCGCCTCTTGGCGTAGTAGCTATTTCCTAGACCAGGCATGTATTTTGCGAGATTAATGTCCGGCTCACCGGACAATCTCACCTTGGCTTCGATAAGCCATCGGATATCAGCAGGCACATTTAGGAGCATCAACGCTCAAAGTCTAGTCATCCGTACTTTATAAATTTTAAACACAGCATTTTGAGGAAGTGAAGGAAAATATTTACGAAGGTTCGACAGAAAGATATCGGCATCCATTGAAGGGGAGAAAAGGAGAGCTATTACCGATAATGCGATTGATTTTGTTTTTCTCCAAGATATGCACGTTTCAAACCTTTGAGCAATGACTTCAGCTCCCGTTTGGATGTTTCCTCAAGATGTTGCACAAATGAGCTCAAAGCACAGAATAATCAAATTAAACAAAAGGAAGGAAAAGAAATAGGAGCCAGAAACGAAACCAGTAATAAGACAATAGTGAAAAAGAAGGATAACAACAAATAGCAAACAAAAGTCAAAAACAAGTAAAAGAAACTATAAAAATGCAAATAAGACAGATGGCAAAGAGAGATAAAAACCTGATCATTTGATGGGTCCTACGAAAGGAATCTCCTCGAGACACAATAATCGATCATTATTACCTCATTTTATTTTTCTTTTCTTCTTTTTTTTATTTTTCAAAAACATTGGGTTGCCTCCCAATAAGCGCTTGGTTTAACGTCCTTAGCCCGACGTTGGTTCCATCATGGCAGGGTCCAATCTTCGCTGTGCTTCTCTAGTGGGCTTGGATCCTATTTCCAACAAGATACGGTCCATGCATATGGCTGGGCCTTGGATGTCAACAATGTATCCATCACCAATAGCAGCCTGTCTCTTATACACATCTAGATGTGTATAAGAGACAGGTATTCAGACGAGTTTCTCTTCTTGTATTCGTGCAAGACCCATTTCCATTGTAACTCGCAAAGTATCATTCTCACCCAAGAATCCATGATTCAAATGATCTGGAAGTGACTTAAGCTCCAAGGCAGGGGCTGTCATCACAGAAGGAAGAATTTTCTCATTAGATAAAGGAAATTGAATGCAAGAAACATCATACCTATTTGTGGTTATAGCTATGGTCTCATCTAAGCTTGCCACAGCTTCCTCCATTTCTTTGGACACTTGTATCAAACTTCTTGATTCCTTGTAATTTTCTGTCCCTATGTGCTCACTAAAAACCACTTCCAATCCATCCTTGTGAGTTAAACTTCCCACCCAAATGTTGTTGAGGTGAGCCACAAGAATAAATAACATCAATACAAACAGAATGCAATCACTAGGGTACTCCCAATGTCTCTCCCCAATAAAACTGAAACGGATCACCTCGCCATCAAATTCCATGGTGAGGTGCCATCATGAATATCAATCTTAGTTCGAGCAGTTTTTAAGAATGGTCTCCCTAAAAGAATCGGTGTTGGATTAGAAGATGTCTCATCCTCCATTTCAAGAACATAGAAGTTTGCTGGGAAAACCAATTGATTCACCTGCACAAGCACATCTTCCATAACTCCCTTGGGATATGCATTAGAACGATCAGCAAGTTGAATTACAATACCAGTTTCCGCAAGAGGTCCAAGATTCAAAGAAGCATAAAATAGAATATGGCATGATATTAATAGATGCTCCTGGTGGGGGTGGGGGGATCCTAAATTAACATAGCTCTTCAAACTTGGTTCTACCAATGGTGCATGAAATGGTGAACGTACCTGGATCTTTGCATTTCGGAGGAATTTTTCTTTGTAGTACAGCTGAAACATTTTCCCCCACGCTTACTTTCTCATTTCCCTTCAACTTTCTCTGGTTGGTGCATAACTCCTTGAGAAATTTTGCATAACGAGGTACTTGCTTAATAGCATCCAGAAGTGGTATATTTACTTCGATCTTGCGAAAAGTTTCCAGGATTTCCTGTTCTTGTTCCTCCTTCTTTGATTTTGCAAATCTGATAGGAAAAGGTGGAGGAGTAACATATGAAGGAATTTGAGTTTTAAGGTCTACCTTAGAAGATGATGTTTTGTTCATGGTGGAAGTGGTGTCATCCCCTTCATTAGTTTGTGACCTTTTTTGTGGAACTTGTAATTGCTTTCCACTTCTCAAAGTGATTGCACTAGCATTCTCTCTGGATTGATCACTGTCTGAGAAGGTAATTTTTCTAAGCTCTTGCTCTCGAAATTGCTCATGTTAGTAGCCAATTGTCCCATTTGATTTTCCAGGTTTTGGATACTTGCCCTAGTTTCCTGATGAAATGCATTGTGTTAGTAGCAAGTACTTTAACAATGTCTGGAGATCCATACTGAGTTTTGTGGAGCTAGTTGTGTTGGTGCTGGTTGTGGTTCCATTTGGAACTATGATTTGCTGCCACTCTGATTGTTGAAACCTGGTGGCTGATTGGTATATGGCATTTGGAGTGATTGTTGATTGAGTACTATAACTTTGGCTTGGTGTTCTTAGGAAATCCACCCATGGCATTGCTTGTTCCGTATCTACTTTTGCAAGTTGGACACATGTCAGTGGATGCTCCGTAGTAGAATATACTCCCCCCACATACATCAAGATTGATGCATAGGTCCTACAGCCATTTTTTTTACAAAGCGAGTAAGCTCAGAAAGTTGTTTTCAAGGTTCGGGGGGACTTACCTCATTTATCTCCTTGTAGGTTGTGCTCAAATTGGCCGATGAAGTGTTGGGAGTTGGCTACCATGTCGCTAATCAAACGTCTTGCAACATTTGGTGCTTTATTAACTAGTGCTCCACCACTCGCAGCATCAATGATACTCCTTTCCATTGGTAGGAGACCCTCATAGAAATATTGAATTAGGAGTCCATCACTAATTTGATGGTTTGGACAACTAGCACATAACCTTCTAAATCTCTCCCAATATTCATGAAGTGATTCTCCATTGTGTTGTCGAATGCCACTAAAATCTTTTTTAATGTTTATAACTTTCGAAGTGGGAAAGTATTTCCCTAAAAAGAGTTTACTTATCTCATTCCACGTGGTAATGGTACCCGATGATAGATAGTATAGCCAATCTTTTACCGAATCTGCTAATGAGAATGGAAAAGCTCTCAATTTTATTTTCTCCTCAAACACGCCAGTTGGCTTCATACTTGAGCATACCACATGAAATTCTCTGAGGTATTTGATAGGATCCTCCCCTGCAAAACCATGAAATGTAGGCAAGAGACGAATTAGTCCAGATTTAAGCTCAAAATCTACCTCAAAATTGGTGCTTATGCATAGCGGTTGTTGATCAATAATTGGAGCCGCTAACTCCTTAAGAGTATGATCGTTTTCCATCGCCATTGCTTCTGATTCAGATTTGATTGAACTACAAGAAGATGGGAGGGAAGTATGTCGTGCAAGGTCAAATTCTGGAGGTGGAGCTGAAATTGACCGATTTAGCCTTAAATTCGAGGATTGAAGAAACTCCTTAATTCTCTTAAGTCGTTGATCCGCTTCTCCCTCAGACATAAAAGCCTAAACACAAAACAATCAGGAAATAACAATTAAGAATCAGTACTAAAAACCGAATAACAAATTGATTAGAAAATCAATCCCCGGCAACGGCGCCAAAAATTTGATGCGTTCGAAACTAGCAAGTATACTAGTCGCACAAGTAATAAAGTGATCAGTAAGATATCGTTTCCACGAGGATTGATTCTAATTGAATTTGTTATTTCCAGCAACAATTAACTAAATGGGGGGGTTTTGTTGAATGATTAACTAAATGAAATAAGAATGCAAATTAAGAATAACAAAACAGAAGTTAATTTGAATAAAAGATCAATGAGGAAAATCTGGTTAAGGGATCCTTCTCTACCACAAGATATGGATTTGCGAATTAATCGTAGAATTGTCATCCAATTATAGCATTGAAGTTATCAACCGTAGATAATAACAAGCTCTATTACCCCAATCTTTCCTTACTTTGTTGTTAAATATAACAAGCTCTTTATTTTATCTCTATCCATTAAACAACCTAGAACAAGCTCTCTGAGTTTAATTCAATGGATGCATTATGATAAGAAAGATAGGTTGATATAAGCAATAAACACACAAGCTCGGATTATTTAACTTAGGTTATATTCTCCAATTGTAATCTCTGATCACAATTTTGCTACTAATGATTAGAATTTCAAGACAATTACGGATCAAGATTTCTAGTCTAGCAATAGACAATATCCAGATTATATTCAGTTGGCCACCCAAATACAATCAAGCAAGCAATCATAAACATTAAACATGGGAAAATACAAGCAACTTCAATTAGAGAATTGGATAACAACTTCTTGCACAAGCAACTTACAAAAACCATATCAGGGGCTTTGAAATCACCCTCAACCAATTCAGATTCAGTTACACATGTTTAGAACGTGGTAAATATAATACAACATGGAGACATTCCAGAAAATGAAAGGGAAGGGAAAAACTTAGCAAATTTGATGTAATTCTCTTTGGATTGTAGTTCTTCCTCTTTCCAAGCTTCCTTTCTCCTTCAAGAACTACAAGAGATGAAAGAATTCCAGAGCTGCAGCCTCCACCACGTTCTCCCCTCTTCAAATTATGAAAATAAACCCTAAAATGTGTTTAAATACTGTGCTACAGTTACTTGCTACAGTGCCCCGTATTATACATGCTACAGTGACTTGTGGAATTATATTTCTATAAATCTCACACTGTTTTGATTAGAACTTTTGGTACACTGAATGGATTTATAAACCGTAAATTTCTCCAGAAAATAGACTTCGAGAGCTTTCCAACGGCATATAATATGTCATCGGGTTCATTGTATATCAATACAATTAAATCCGAGAAGATGGTTGACTAGCAGAGGTGAAAAATGAAGGGTTTTACTCCATTTTTGTGCAAGTTGCTCCAAAACTCCTACAAACATCAAAACCACACAAAAACATAAAAATACCAAGGAATATAGCAAAGAAACATGGACGAATTGATATAAAAGTAATACATAAATAGACACCTATCAGTATACTTGCTAGTTTCGAACGCATCAGGCACATTTAGGAGCATCAATGCCCAAAGTCTAGTCATCCGTACTTTATAAATTTTAAACACAGCATTTTGAGGAAGTGAAGGGAAATATTTACGAAGGTTCGATAGAAAGAATCGCATCCTGAAGAGGAGAAAAGAAGAGATATACGATAATGGCGATCGAGTTTTGTTTTTCTCCAAGATATGCCGTTTCAAACCTTGGCGGAATGACTTCAAACTTTCGTTTGGCTGTTTACTCAATCGGTTGCACAAATAATGAATACGGATAATCAAATTGAACCAAACAAAGGAAAAGAAAAGAGCAGAAATGAAACTAAAGGCACATAAAAGAGATAACAACACGATAGCAAACAAAAGTAAAAAAAACAAGTAAAAAATATAAAAACAAATAAGACAGATGGCAAAGAGAGATAAAACCTGGTCAATTTGATGGTCTACGAAAGGAATCTCCTCGAGACACAAAAATTGATCATTATTCCTTATTTTATTTTTCTGTTCTTTTCTTTTTTTAATTTATTTTACAAAAACATTGGGTTGCCTCCCAATAAGCGCTTGGTTTAACGTCCTCAGCCCGACGTTGGTTCCATCATGGGAGGATCAAATCTCCGCTGTGCTTCTCTAGTGGGCTTGGATCCTTCTTCCAACAAGAAATGGTGCAAGCATATGGCTGGGCCTTGGATGTTAGCAATCATCCACTTAATAGCTATTTTGTGAACTCTAAGTACTCGGACGCGTTTCTCTTCTTGCAGTGGTGCAAGGCCCATTTCTATTGTAACTAGCAAAGGATCTTTGTCACCCAAAAGCACATGCCTCATATAATCTGGAAGTAGCTTAAGCTCCAAGGTATTGGCTTTCATCACAGAAAGAAGAAGTTTCTCATTAGATGAAAGCAATTCAACGTACGAAACATCATACCTGTTTGTGATTATAGCTATAGTCTCATCTAAGCATGCCATAACTTCCTCCATTTCTTTGGACACTTGTATCAACCTTCCTGGTTCTTTGAAATTTTCTGTCCATATGTGCTCACTAATAGCCATTTCCAATCCATCCTTGCGAGTTAACTCGAAATATTGTTGTGACAAAGAATCAATAATATCAACTTCAAAAACAGAATGCAAGTCACTAGGGTACCTCATTGCCTCGAAAATATTGAAACGGATCACTTTGGCATCAAACTCCATGGTGAAAGTGCCATCATGAACATCAATCTCGATTCTAGCAGTTTTCGAGAATGGTCTCCCTAAAAGAATCGGTGTTGGATTAG
>SNVD02004289.1:0-20061 GCA_013180625.2 Boswellia sacra | reverse complement strand
GAATAAAATTAATCTTCAATAAATTATTTTGTATGATAGATAATCTACCTTTGGTAGTAAAATTATAAACATTATTTTAACCAAAGCTTTCACATATGCTACATTCATATAATCGTCTTGTTCAAAAGTTGAAAAAACAATAAATTTTTAATAGCTTGAAATATCATCGATATTTATACTGATTTGTTTTATTTCATTTGGTTCCATGGATGACTATAATCAATAAATTAACTCAAGTAAAAGCTTATGGCATATATGAATCAAGATAATTTAATGTTTCTTATAATTTTTTGGTTAATTAATTTCCTTCTGGTACAATTTGAAATCACCAATTAAAAATTGTTTTACTATTCATCCGCAAATTCTTCTAATGCGTCTTGTTATTCTTTTTCTAATTTAAGATTTCAACGTGGCGGATGAATATTGCTGTAGAGATCATCGAATGAATACGTGTGTGCATGGAAAAGATGATCAAGAAGATGGTAAATGCTATAAAAAATGCCCAGGATGCAAGGGAGCCCTTTGTAAACGAGAAGGCCATCAAGTTATTTGTCATTGCCAGTGCTGATCATATATATCATAATTATCTATATATCTACATTTTTAATGACTTATGTAACAATAAAATTATAGATCTTTTGATCTATTTATAATTCAAAATTAGATTGAGTGCTGTTAATATTATTTTTCTATCAAGATTTTATTATTATTATCGCTATTGAATCTCTTAAGGTATGGTATGGTTTGTTTTTGTTATCCATATTGAGTTATGGCTTTTTAAAAAGTCAAACAGAATATTTAATTACCATCATCATCTTTACTAAGTAACCAAAGTGAATGAAACTTTAGAAAAGAAAGAAAGGGAATAAAGGAAGAAGTGGAACATATAAAGAAATAGACCCAATTTCGTTTGGGGAAGACAAACAAGTTTAATTAAAGAATTTTATCGCAGTTTTTTTCTACATTTTATACCCCATTATTTAGATAAGAGTAATTGTCAAAATCCTTGATAACCCCGTTTGGATATGGATATATGATTGATTTTGAATTGTGAAAATGATATGTGGTTAATATTAACATAAATGCTTGAAAAATATATTGTACGGAACTATTTAAACTGAAATCGATTTTACTATAGAATGGAAAAGAAATTACTGTTCTTTTAAATGGTTTTTGATCATACTTTTCCACTTGGCAATCACGAGGATGAATGTTACAAACTTATAAACCAACAACAAGTTCTTTTGAATTGGCTAGACTATGCATAGCATCACTCAATTGCTTTCCTTTGGTTTCAAATGGGATGAGCCAAGCCCATAATGTTGCAACAACAATTACAACTTCAAAGAAAATGATTGCAGCTTTCCTTTGATTATAGTAGAATGTTATATTTCTCACTTAATTGGGCTTTACTCCCTAAGGTGAGGGCGTAGATCACTCTTCTAACCCTTTTAGGCTACTCCCTAAGGTGAGGGCGTAGATCACTCTTCTAACCCTTTTAGGTTTGGGGAGTGGCACATCATCTATTTGTGAAGAAACTAGATGGAAAAAAAATCTATTATACGTATGAAAATAATGTGCTAATCATAGAATAAAATTTTGTGACAAATACTAATTACTACGATTAAAATATAATCTCTTCAATCGTAATTGAATCTTAACTATTTATATTATAAAAATTGGTTAATTGTATGTTTTCACTTAGTTTTAAAGCTTTAGTAAAATTAAATTTAATTATTATGAGTTTTATTGTTCACTCAAGTAAAATTGAGCATGCGTTTTGCAAATAATAAAATTTAAGCGATATGACAAAAAAAATTAGTTAAGCATAAGTTTCTTCATAAGTTATCGATAATAAGTGAATGTATGATAAAAATCAATTAGTAAATGTAGCTTAAATTGTTCAAATAACAAATGATTAAGTAAATAAAAAAGGGAAGGTTTTTTTTTTTTTACACAAATTTTTTATACCACTTATTGACATAAATTGATGAACTTGGCTCTCACCAACTTCAATTGTTCTCAATAAGTTGTATTTAATATTGTCAATCTATCAATCATTTCAGCTTTGAATTTTGTGGATCAAAGCATAGAAATATGCATTTAGTTTTGTGTCAATTTTTTTTTGTTGAACAATTCATTCCCAAAAACAAATATCCTAATGATTTGCCCTATCTGTGATAGAAAAGCTTTCACACAAATTTTGAGTAGTGCCTTCACCACACGATGGTTTAACTTCTTTCGAAAGAAAAATCATCCATATATATAGGATTTATGACAAGATTTTTTTCTTTTTACATGATTCATAATGCAAGTCATTGTATATGGATATAAGGAAGAAATCGTTTCACACAAATTATTTGAGGTAAATTGAGAAAAGAAATAAAATCTTATATAGTTTCAATGGCGAGTATATTTATATTATTGAATATTGAGAAGAAGTTTTGGAATGAAAACAATTGCAATATTCTAAATATGATGGATATTTCATAAATGTTGATTCAAGTACGAAAGTTTGCAAAAAAGCTCACTTTTTTTAAAAAATAATGCATATTTCTGATATTTATTCAAGCACAATGTCCTAATTTCCTTTAGCTAGCTATGCACAAAATAGAATAATTTGTATCTTTATATATGACATATTTATAACAAAGTTTTCAATATTAAAGATAACTTACAACTAACATCAATTGACACAACACATAATATTTTAAATAAATCAAACAAATATATCAAAAAACTTAAACGTACATCAACCAATTTGAAATTCAAAAAGATAATCATGCACAAATGTAATAAATATTCTGTGAAATAAAAAAGAATTAACTCCATAAAAAATACGATCCACTTTTTTTTTTCACTTAAATTATCAATTAGATGATGCATTATTTTAAGTGTACTAACACTTGGTTAAATAAAATGTACAGCACAAAAATCAATAATTATTGTAAAAAATTGACGAATTAAAGTTGTTATTACTAAAAAATACTTCTGAGAAGCTTCATATATATTATCGAAATTAACGATATATTATGTGAAAAATCAATGATTCGTATTGAAAATATGAATTTGAGCTAAATATTACCTATAAAACTAGAAAACAAGTACGTCAACAGAAAAAAAAAGTGAAAATATTACCGAATTTTCCAATATTAAAATGATTCGCAACCAATTTTGATGCAAATAAAGTTGTGAAAGTTCTCTGCTTCTCTATATAAATATGTATCACTTCACAATCTGAACATATCCATCTATTTCATTAATTAAGCAGATTTCGGAACCCAAAACGATGGCTCAAATCAAAGTCCTTTCAGCTGCTCTTGTTCTGGTTCTCATGCTATGCGTAGGTATGTTTTTATTCTAAATGATGATTTTAATTTTTTTTCCCTTCATGTAATTTAACATGAATAATGGCGAATAAAATTAATCTTCAATAAATTATTTTGTAGGATAGATAATTTACTTTTGGCAGTAAAATTATAAACATTATTTTAACCAAAGCTTTTACATAGGCTACATTCATTTAATCGTCTTGTTCAAAAGTTGAAATAACAATAATTTTTTAATAGCTTGAAATGTCATCGATATTTATACTGATTTGTTTTATTTCATTTGGTTCCATGGATGACTATAATCAATAAATTAACTCAAATAAAAGTTTATGACATATATGAATCAAAATCAAGATAATTTAATGTTTCTTATAATTTTTGGGTTAATTAATTTCCTTATGGCACAATTTGAAATCACCAATTAAAAAATGCTTTATTATTCATCCGCAAATTCTTCTAATGCGTCTTGTTACTCTTTTTCTAATTTTAGATTTCAGCGTGGCGGATGAATATTGCTGTAGAGATCATCCAATGAATACGTGTGTGCATGGAAAAGATGATCAAGAAGATGGTAAATGCTATAAAAAATGCCCAGGATGCAAGGGAGCCCTTTGTAAACGAGAAGGCCATCAAGTTATTTGTCATTGCCAGTGCTGATCATATATATCATAATTATCTATATATCTACAATTTTAATGACTTATGTAACAATAAAATTATAGATCTTTTGATCTATTTATAATTCAAAATTAGATTGAGTGCTGTTAATATTATTTTTCTATCAAGATTTTGTTATTATTATCGCTATTGAATCTCTTGAGGTATGGTATGGTTTGTTTTTGTTATCCATATTGAGTTATGGCTTTTTAAAAAGTCAAACAGAATATTTAATTACCATCATCATCTTTACTAAGTAACCAAATTGAAAGAAACTTCAGAAAAGGAAGAAAGGGAATAAAGGAAGAACTAGAACATATAAAGAAATAGACCCAATTTCATTTGGGGGAAGACAAACAAGTTTAATAAAAGAATTTTATCGCAGTTTTTTTTCTACATTTTATACCCCATTATTTAGATAAGAGTAATTGTCAAAATCCTTCAAAACCCCGTTTGGATATGGATATATGATTGATTTTGAATTGTGAAAGTGATATGTGGTTAATATTAACATAAATGCTTGAAAAATATATTGTGCAGAACTATTTAAACTGAAATCGATTTACTATAGAATGGAAAAGAAATTACTGTTCTTTTAAATGGTTTTTTATCATACTTTTCCACTTGGCAATCACGAGGATGAATGTTACAAACTTATAAACCAACAACAAGTTCTTTTGAATTGGCTAGACTATGCATAGCACCACTCAATTACTTTCCTTTGGTTTCAAATGGGATGAACCAAACACATAATGTTGCAACAACAATTACAACTTCAAAGAAAATGATTGCAGCAGGATGTTATATTTATTGCTTAATTGGGCTTTACTCCCTAAGGTGAGGGCGTAGATCACTATTCCAACCCTTTCAGGTTTGGGGAGTGGCACATCATCTATTTGTGAAGAAACTAGATGGAAAAAAAATATATTATACGTATGAAAATACTGTGCTAATCATAGAATAAAATTTTGTGACAAATACTAATTACTACGATTAAAATATAATCTCTTCAACCGTAATTGAATCTTAACTATTTATATTATAAAAATTGGTTAATTGTATGTTTTCACTTAGTTTTAAAACTTAGGTAAAATTAAATTTAGTTATTATGAGTTTTATTGTTCACTCAAGTAAAACTGAGCATGCGTTTTGCAAATAATAAAATTTAAGCGATATGATAATAAAATATTAGTTAAGCATAAGTTTCTTCGTAAGTTATCGATAATAAGTGAATGTATGATAGAAATCAATTAGTAAATGTAGCTTAAATTGTTCAAATAACAAATAATTAAGTAAATAAAAAAGGGAAGTTTTTTTTTTTTTACACAAATTTTTTATACCACTTATTGACATAAATTGATGAACTTGGCTCTCACCAAATTCAATTGTTCTCAATAAGTTGTATTTAATGCTGTCAATCTATCAATCATTTCAACCTTGAATTTTGTGGATCAAAGCATAGAAATATGCATTTAGTTTTGTGTCATTTTTTTGTTGTTGAACAATTCATTCCCAAAAACAAATATCCTAATGATTTGCCCTATCTGTGATAGAAAAGCTTTCACACAAGTTTTGAGTAGTGCCTTCACCACACGATGGTTTAACTTCTTTCGAAAGAAAAATCATCCATATATATAGGATTTAGGACAAGATTTTTTTCTTTTTACATGATTCATAATGCAAGTCATTATATATGGATATAAGGAAGAAATCGTTTCACACAAATTATTTGAGGTAAATTGGGAAAAGAAATAAAATCTTATATAGTTTCAATGGCGAGTATATCTATATTATTGAATATTGAGAAGAAGTTTTGGAAGGAAACAATTGCAATATTCTAAATATGATGGATAGTTCATAAATGTTGATTAAAGTACGGAAGTTTGAAAAAAATCTCACTTTTTTTAAAAAATAATGCATATTTATGATATTTATTCAAGCACAATGTCCTAATTACCTTTAGCTACCTATGCACAAAATAGAATAATTTGTATCTTTGTATATGACATATTTATAACAAAGTTTTCAATATTAAAGATAACTTACAACTAACATCAATTGACACAACACATAATATTTTAAATAAATCAAACAAATATATCAAAAAACTTAAACGTACATCAACCAATTCTAAATTCAAAAAGATAATCATGCACAAATGTAATAAATATTCTATAAAATAAAAAAGAATTAACTCCATAAAAAATATGATCCACTTTTTTTTTTCACTTAAATTATCAATTAGATGATGCATTATTTTAAGTGTACTAACACTTGGTTAAATAAAACGTACAGCACAAAAATCAATAATTATTGTGAAAAGTTGACTAATTAAAAATGTTATTACTAAAAAGTACTTCTAAAAAGCTTCGTATATATTATGGAAAGAATTGATATGTTATGCAAAAAATCAATGATTCCTATTGAAAATAGGAATTTGAGCTAAATATTACCAATAAAACTGAAAACAAGTACGTCAAAAGGAAAAAAAAAAGTGGAAATAGTACCGATTTTTCCAATATTAAATAGATTCACAACCAATTTTGATGCAAATTAAGTTATGAAAGTTCTCAGCTTCTCCGTATAAATATGTATCACTTCACAATCCGAACATATCCATCTATTTCATTAATTAAGCAGATTTCGGAACCCAAAACGATGGCTCAAATCAAAGTCCTTTCAGTTGCTCTTGTTCTAGTTCTCATGCTATGCGTAGGTATGTTTTTTTTCTAAATGATAATTTTAATTTTTTTCCTTTCATTTAATTTAATATGAATAATGGTGAATAAAATTAATCTTCAATAAATTATTTTGTATGATAGATAATTTACTTTTGGCAGTAAAATTATAAACATTATTTTAACCAAAGCTTTTACATATGCTACATTCATATAATCATCCTGTTCAAAACTTGAAATGACAATAATTTTTTAAAAGCTTAAAATATCATTGATATTTATACTGATTTGTTTTATGTCATTTGGTTCCATGGATGACCATAATCAATAAATTAACTCAAATAAAAGTTTATTACATATATGAATCAAAATCAAGATAATTTAATGTTTCTTATAATTTTTTGGTTAATTAATGTCCTCATGGTGCAATTTGAAATCACCAATTAAAAATTGTTTTGCTATTCATCCGCAGATTCTTCTAATGCGTCTTGTTATTCTTTTTCTAATTTTAGATTTCAGCGTGGCGGATGAATATTGCTGTAGAGATCATGCAATGAATACGTGTGTGCATGGAAAAGAGGATCAAGAAGATGGTAAATGCTATAAATAATGCCCAGGATGCAAGGGAGCCCTTTGTAAACGAGAAGGCCATCAAGTTATTTGTCATTGCCAGTGCTGATCATATATATCATAACTATCTATATGTCTACAATTTTAATGACTTATGTAAGAATAAAATTATAGATCTTTTGATCTATTTATAATTCAAAATTAGATTGAGAGCTATTAATATTATTTTTCTATCAAGATTTTATTATTATTATGGCTATTGAATCTCTTAAGGTATGGTATGGTTTGTTATTATTGTTATTATCCATATTGAGTTATGGTTTTTTATAAAGTCAAACAGAATATTTAATTACTATCATCATCTTTACTAAGTAACCAAAGTGAAAGAAACTTCAGAAAAGGAAGAAAGGGAATAAAGGAAGAACTGGAACATGTAAAGAAATAGACCCAATTTCGTTTGGGGGAAGACAAACAAGTTTAATAGAGGAATTTTATCAGGGTTTTTTTTTAGCCTATTATTTAGATAAGAGTAAATGTCAAAATTCCTAAAAACCCCGTTTAGATATGGATATATGATTGATTTTCAATTGTTAAAAAGATCTGTGCTTAATATTAACATAAATGCATTGAAAAATATATTGTACGGAACTATTTAAACTGAAATTCATTTACTATAGAATGGAAAAGAAATTACTGTTCATTTAAATGGTTTTTTATTATACTTTTCCACTTGGCAATCACGAGGATGAATATTACAAACCTATAAACCAACAACAAGTTCTTTTGAATTGGATAGACTATGTATAGTATCACTCAATTGCTTTCCTTTGGTTTCAAATGGGATGAGCCAAACACATAATGTTGCAACAACAATTACAACTTCAAAGAAAATGATTGCAGCTGTTCGATGGCAACAATTTGCCAATGCCACTGCCACAAGAGGGCATATCATTCCACCAATTTTTCCCATAGCATTCGTGAATCCATAACCAGTTGACCTGATAGAAGTTGGATATATCTATATTGGACAAATAATTAACGTTGTTAGAATTCTAAAAGAAATAAACAATTTGTTCCACAGCACCTAAATGAGTAAGTTGAGTTATTAAAAAAGACAACTTGCATAGCTTTCTGTTAAGTAACCATCTTACGCATAAAAAAACTTGAGTTTGTCTATGTGTGAGTTAACCCTAAACCCTAATATTTAAGCCTTTTGTTAATACCTTCCAAAATCTTCTATTAAAATTTCAATCGTATCCTTTGAAATATTTATCAAAAATTTTAATAAGGTCTAAATAAACTTTGTGTAATATGATATTCTCTAAAAGTTAATTTATAGATGAAGTCCTCCTTTTTTTAAGAAATTTTCGTACAACACATGACATTTTACATTAATAGCAGTGCAAGAAATACTTTAAATAAACTATTTTGTTGTTATAAGATACATTGATGTAGAATGAATTAATGATATTTTTAATATTTTTTGGGATTTTGAGTTGTAATGAGAATTACAATTATTTTCCTAGTTCAATTAGATTTCAATTAGGATTTCGATTTGATTTTAATTTTATTAGGTAATATTTTACTTCCTTATGTAATTATTTGATTATTTTCTTAGGTCTTTGGCCATTATAGAGAGAGTCTTGATTGTTATGTTTTGAAGGCTTTGAAAGATGAATTAATAAAATCAGATTCTCCCCTTTTTATCGCCTCTTCTCCTCTCCCATTTTTTTCAATTTTTTCTACCCTTTCTCTCTCTCTTTCTTAGTCTATCTCTCCTTCTATCTCCCTCCCTATTTCTCTCTATCTCATCCTTATTCTATTTATAACTTTTTCTATATTTCTTCTGTTCCCCTAAATTTCTATCTATTTCTCTTTCTCCCTTAAATTTCTGTCCTATTTTCTCTCCCAATTTCTTCCAAATCTTCTCCCCTTACCTCTGTCTGATTTTCCCTCTCTTTGTTTTAATTTGAAAAACCTTGTTGCTCATCATATATACTTAAACACGAAGTGTTGTATGTTAAAGAAAGTGTTTGCATAGTTGTGTGTGTGTGTGTATAGAACTTCTTTAAAAATCGGAATATTTTCGTCTTTTTGTCTTGCAAAAATGGTTAAAAGTAACCACAAGCTTAAATATGGGTCAAATTAAAAGTTATTATATGTTGTGTATGAAATTAATATTTGGAATTCTCTTACAGTTTTTAAACCAATGGAAAACCTTGAAGTAGTTCGGGAAGCTGAGTAACCTCTGGGGCAAAAATGCATGCGATTGTGTAAGCTGCAAAGGCGCACATGCGAGCTCCTAGTAATAAACTTGTTATGACAGTATTAGGTTGATGCATAGCCAGAGGTAGAAGGAAAATCATAATTAAGATGAACATAATCACCAAGGAAACTCTACGACCAGCTCTGTCAGAATGAATAAGATCAAATAGAGCAACAGAAATAGATTCACTATTATTAAAAGGTAAAGTAGTTTGTTTAGCAAGTTGACATGAAAACAATCAATATTTTCATCATAAACTGTACCTAACAAACCACTAGATTTTAAAAGTCATAAACGACTAAGGGAGACATGACCAAGACGTGAATGCCAAAGACTTAAGGATGACTTTGTTGTAGTGGATGCTATATTGGGTTTATTTGATATTGATGAAGGAAGATGAAGATTCATGAGCTCAAATAGACGACCAACTCTACGGCCTGTCCCGAGAACCTTGCTCGTTTGTGGATCCTGAACACAACAACCAAGTTCACATAATTGACCCACAGATAGAAGATTCAATGTGAGGTTTGGAATGTAGAAAGTATTTGGTAACTCTAAAGTAGAAGTGGAAATATGACCGACATGGCTAACATGAATTGAAGAACCATCAGCAGTATGAATAACTGGCATGTTAGAATAACAATATTTAGAAGAAAATATATTAGAATCTGAAGTCATATGATTGCAACAAGCAGAATCAAAGTACCATGATGGATTACCTGAGTTAGTAGTTAAAGCAGAAATTGAGGAATTACCGGAATTGGAAAGAACTTGTTGAAGAATGGACTCAAGATCACTAATAGAAAAGGTTTGGGAAGGGGAACTAGTACTGGAACCCTAATTATTATCTTCAGCAGCAACAGCAGAGAAGTGAGACTTACTCTTGGAGTTACCTTTCTATTTTAATTGACGACTCTGCTTAGGAGGAGCCTTAGGACAATCTTCGGTAAAGTGTCCTGATCCAATCTTACAACAATAGCAACAAATGCGGGTAGGACATTCACAAATAAAATGTCCAGTCTCATGCCAATATTTGCATTCCTGGGAAATTGAGGATTGAATAACCATGATAGTGTGTGTATTTTGAGTCTGAAAAATAGTAAAATGAGTCTCTTCAGAGAGAAGTTCAGTAACAGCACTATCAAGAGAGGTAGAGGTTGGTGATGGAGTAATGATGCACGAACCAGTTCAAACGTGTCATTAAGTGCCATGAGAAACTATATCAAACGTTGATGATCTTTATAAGTCGAGAACTTTGTTTCATCTTAAGAACATGACCATGAAGTTCTGATAGTCAATTGATCCCAAAGATACTGCATTTGAGAAAGATATTCATGGATTGATTGACCTGAAGATTGACGTAACTGATGAAGATTGTGTAGAAGTTGATATCGATGAGCCAAATCTGTTGTGATGTATCTAGTTGACAAAAAATCCCACAAAGATCTGGCTGTATGAAAGCAACCAAATTGGAGATTGATGGATGGTATAGATATATTTCTAAATCATGTAATAATCTGGTGATTTTTTGCATCCCAATCCTCTTGTCGTTCAATGAATTTTTCATCTGGATCGTCTTTTTGTTGGATTGGCTCAAGAAACTCTCCAGTGATATAATGCCATAATTTTCGACCTTTAAGAAAGCTACACATAGGCTGAGACCATATAGTATAATTGTGACCATCAAGAAGAACTTGAATTGGTTGGGCAATATCTAACTTCTCCATTAGAAAATAAATCGGAAAAGAGAGATTTTAATGTGAAGAAATAGTTTGACCTGAGATGATAATCTGGCCGTGTGGATATTGGACAGCACTAGTTGATAAAATCAAGAAAGGATTTTGGCATGTGATTTGACTTGATGGCTTGTTAACAAACCCATGAATGTACCATGTGAATGCAACTTGTGCTAATGGCTTGACTTTTCTTAAAGACTTTGTACAAATTGGCTGGAGTAAAAAATTAAAGACATGGCTCTAATACCAAATTGAATATAATGAAAGAAGATGTATTGATCTGAATGAATTACGAGGTACTATGACAAGCCAATTTATAGACTTGATACAATTACAAATATAGCAGTAAATCATATATACAAGGAAAGAAAAGAATCTCAATAATGATGATTGATTGTCTAATTATATGCCTAAACTAAAAGAGAATCATACCAATCATATATATGATAGAATCATATACATATGGTAACAGATACCATGTTAAATAACTATTTGATAAAAAACTAGAGCTTTATCACAATGAGAATGGAAATTGAAAAGGAGGAAAAAAAAGAGTGCAAGAATGTGAAGATCGGTCATGCAATACCTCCCAAGCTTGCCACAAATACGTCCAAGTGGAGGCTGGAGTCATTCACAGCTTCTGAAAGCATGATACTTGAGTCACATGTGCTTTGCATACTACTTAGCTTGGAGGTGAGCAATATGATCCCATAATAAGTGAATGAATTTCCAAAGAATAATGTCCCTAGGAGAGCAGTTATTCTAGCTAATCTCAGTGAAAAAAGTTTGAAAACTGCAAAGAAGCCAGATTTCCTTTTACAGTTTTTGAATCTAGCTGGGGAGAGTAGAGGAACATTGTATAGGGGATCAACTGGTTCATCAGGTACTAAGGTTCTATCAGTAACAAGCATGTAACTTGGGAGTTCTGTTTTGTTGAGCAGAGCCATTTTCTGCAGAATATGATGCAAATCATTTGTTTTGCCTTTCATGCATAGAAATCTTGGAGACTCTGGCGTAAAGCTGTATAAGAGAAGCATAATAAATGATGGTACAGAGGATAATGCTACTAGCCACCTTCAATTCAGTCTTGTCAAGACTATCTGCAGTGTTAGAATTGACAACATTAACGTTATACAATTGCAAAATCTTTGTTTTTCTACTCTTTTTTAGTCATTACATCTCAATCTTGAATTCGAATCTTTTGTGCAACAAATTTGCTACTAAGTATTAAGAACATACCTATGCAAGTGCAGCCTCAAATAGGGATCCAAACGTCCATAAAGTTGAGAAAATAACCATCCACATGCCTCTGTTTGCAGCAGGAACAAATTCTAGAAACCAGGTTGAGACTACATGTAACGACCGGACCCCTGGCACGTGGCACTTTGTGGCCCTTTCGCCTTCAAGAGGTGGCCCCCGTGTCAGGCTACAGTCGCACACAGTCCAGTATTGTCCGCTTTGGGATCCCCCGACCCCTCACGGTTTTGTCCACATCGGGGAACAGGGGCTCGAAGCACACCCTCTTTTACCCGTGTGGCGCCTCCCCCACTCGAACCCAAGACCCATAGGTCAATGGCGTTCAACATGAGTACCATTCGGACAACTTGCTCGAATGGTACTCACTCTGAACGCCATTGACCTATGGGTCATGGGTTCGAGTGGGGGAGGCGCTCCTGGGAATAATCCCTTGAGGGTAATAGAGGGTGTCCTATAAGGCCCTGTTCCCCAAGACAGGGTAGTACCGGGGGACAAAACCGTGAGGGCCGGTGGGCCCAGAGCGGACAATACTGGACTGTGTGCGACTGTAGCCTGACACGGGGGCCACCTCTTGAAGGCGAAAGGGCCACAAAGTGCCACGTGCCAGGGGTCCGGTCGTTACACTACAGGTCCACTGCCTATGCCAATACCAACCAAGTAGCGAAGGCTCACCAATGATATGTAATTTGGGGAGAAAGCACTTAATAAACCAACTCCATTAGTTAACAATGCTATGCCAAAAAATCCTTTCCTGGAAAAGGGAGAATGAAACAATTTATTGGCCACTTGTTAACAATAATGCTATCCCACTCCATTCAACACATACTCAAATTTCCATGAATATATTATGCCAATGTAATGCCTGATTCAAGCTAGCCAAGGTATTTTACAGGTCAACGAAATCTTTATCTCAAAACCCAAATTCAAGTAGTCATTTATTTGGTACCTCCCAAGGAGCAGAACTGCCATGTTAATCCTTCTCTAGGGACTCCATCCACACTGCAAAGTTTATGGCTCATCGATATTGCACACCATCACTTGGCTTTTGCATAACCCCGCTAGAAAAATTAAGGACATAAGTAGTCGAAACAAGATGTCCAAACATGAACATCCATGCCTAAATTGATAAACTATTCATACCATATGTTTACATGTACTAATTTGAGGAATCACTTAATCCAAAAACTCAAACTAAAGGCAGAGACAGAACAATAATCTAAACTTTGGCGGCCAAGTGATAAAATAGAAAATATGGGGCCAAGTGATAAACAATAGCTTGATTGCGCTTACATTCCTAGGGTGACCTACAACATCGGGCTTAGATCCTCGCTCCTACACTTCTGGTTGGGTCTGGCTTTGATATCCTTTGTAACATCTCACGATTGGGTCTGGCTTTGATATCATTTTTAAAATCTCACATATCCTTCCCAAGCAATGTGGGGTGTTACCTTTAATGCTTAATTGGCTTACATCCGTAGGGTGACCTACAACGTCGAGCTTAGATCCTCGCTCCCACACTTTCGGATGGGTTCGGCTTTGATATCATTTGAAATATCCTCGTTTGCATGACACTTTGCACTATGTCTGGCACTTCGGGTCCCATAAACCCTCGAGATATGGCCCCTGCATCCAAGAGGTTGCCCTTGTGTGTGCGTGAGGCCCAACAACTTGGTTTACTATCAGATATTGTCCACTTTAGACACACAGTCTGTCATGGTTTTGCTTTTGGGCTTTGCAACCCAAAATGCCTCCAATAGCTTAAGGTGCTCACAAGGTATTAAGCTCTTTTCACATATCATTTTTAAGCAATGTAGAATGTTACATTTCTCGCTTAATTGGGCTTAACTCCCTAAGGTGAGGGCGTAGATCACTCCTCTAACCCTTTTAGGTTTGGGGAGTGACACATCATCTATTTGCGAAGAAACTAGATGAAAAGAAAAAAAAATCTATTATACGTATGAAAATAATGTGTTAATCATAGAATAAAATTTTGTGACAAATACTAATTACCACGATTAAAAAATAATCTCTTCAACAATAATTGAATCTTAACTATTTATATTATAAAAATTGGTTAATTGTATGTTTTCACTTAGTTTTAATACTTTAGTAATAATTAAATTTAATTAGTAAGAGTTTTATTGTTCACTCAAGTAAAATTGAGCATTCATTTTGCAAATAATAAAATTTAAGTGATATGACAATAAAATATTAGTTAAGCATAAGTTTCTTCATAAGTGATCGATAATAAGTGAATGTATGATAAAAATCAATTAGTAAATATAGCTTAAAATGTTCAAATAACAAATAGTTAAGTAAATAAAAAAGGGAAGGGTTGTTTTTTCTTACACAAATTTTTTATACCACATATTGACATAAATTGATGACCTTGGATCTTACAAAATTCAATTGTTTTCAATAAGTTGCATTTAATGCTGTCAATCTATCAATCATTTGAACCTTGAATCTTGTGGATCAATGCATATAAATATGTATTTAGTTTTGTGTCAATTTTTTTTTGTTGAACAATTCATTCCCAAAAAAAAAATCATAATGAATTGCCCTACCTGTGATAGAAAAGCTTTCACACAAGTTTTGAGTAGTGCCTTCACCACACGATGGTTTAACTTCTTTTGAAAGAAAAATCATCCATATATATAGGATTTATGACAAGATTTTTTTCTTTTTACATGATTCATAATTCAAGTCGTTATATATATATAAGGAAGAAATCACTTCACACAAATTATTTGAGGTAAATTGGGAAAAGATATAAAATCTTTTATAGTTTTAATGGCGAGTATATCTACATTATTAAATATTAAGAAGAAGTATTGGAATGAAAACAATTGCAATATTCTAAATATGATGGATATTTCATAAATGTTAATTCAAGTACAGATAAATTTGCAAAAAATCTCACTTTTTAAAAAAAATAATGCATATTTCTGATATTTATTCAAGCAAAATGTCCTAATTACCTTTAGCTAGCTATGCACAAAATAGAATAATTTGTATCTTTATATATGACATATTTATAACAAAGTTTTTAATATTAAAGATAAGTTACAACTAATGACAATTCACACAACACATAATATTTTAAATAAATCAAACAAATATATCAAAAGACTTAAACGTACATCAACCAATTCTAAATTCAAAAAAATAATCATGCACAAATATAATAAATATTCTATAAAATAAAAAAGAATTAACTCCATAAAAAATACGATCCACTTTTTTCCCCTCCTAAATCATCAATTAGATGATGCATTATTTTAAGTGTACTAACACATGGTTAAATAAAACGTACAACACAAAAATCAATAGTTATTGTGAAAAATTGACCAATTAAAAATGTTATTACTAAAAAGTACTTCTAAGAAGCTTCGTATATATTATGGAAGAAATGATATATTATGCAAAAAATCAATGATTCCTATTGAAAATAGGAATTTGAGCTAAATATTACCAATAAGACTGAAAGCAAGTACCTCAAAAGAAAAAAAAAAGTGGAAATATTACCGATTTCTCCAATATTAAATAGATTCACAACCAATTTTGATGCAAATTAAGTTATGAGAGTTCTCTGCTTCTCCGTATAAATATGTATCACTTCACAATCTGAACATATCCATCTATTTCATTAATTAAGCAGACTTCAGAACCCAAAACGATAGCTCAAATCAAAGTCCTTTCAGTTGCTCTTGTTCTAGTTCTCATGCTATGCGTAGGTATGTTTTTATTCTAAATGATGATTTTAATTTTGTTTCCTTTCATGTAATTTAATATATGAATAATGGTGAATAAAATTAATCTTCAAAAAATTATTTTGTACGATAGATAATTTACTTTTAGTAGTAAAATTATGAACATTATTTTAATAAAGCTTTTACATATGCTCAATTCATATAATCATCTTCTTCAAAAGTTGAAATAACAAGAAATTTTTAATATCTTAAAATATCATTGATATTTATAATGATTTGTTTTATTTTACTTGGTTCCATGGATGACTATAATCAATGAATTAACTCAAATAAAAGTTTATGACATATATTGTCACACCCTGTATCCAACAGAGTAATACTGCAGCGGATAAGGGCTTGCCAAGGGAACACGGTTGTCGCTATGCCGAAATCCTCCCTTAATCTTTAACTGATTGAATACCAGAGGTACACAACAGACTAGTGAGTATGACAGACTGAAACTCAGTAAGCAGCTAGAATTATAAAACTGGCGTAACACTCAAAATAAAACAATTAATGGCGATAACCAATTTAGAATATGACTACTACTCAATGCTTATTCAATAAATCACTCATTACTGTTAATTTCTTAGTATACAAGCCACCAGTGCCCTACTAAGAAAGTCAGAAAATTGATTTCACTGTTTAAGGATCGCGCCCTACGTAAGGGGACTGGCACGATGGTGTCGAGTTTCTGATTTCTAATCTGTTGCAAATTTCAGTTCTGTTCTCCTGCACCAAAGGAAAGGCACGCATGCGCCAACTCTCTATTCTTTCTTACTTGAGTCGGTGCAATTGGCGCTCCAGTGCGGAAAGTATGGCACAGCGATGCCATTCTCTATCTATACCTCTTTAGGTCGGTTAAAGATGCTCTCATGCACCATTTAATGGTGCTCATGCACCAACCTTGCATCATTGACCAATTTCCTAGACCAATTACTCACTTATCCCATCACATTCCTAATTTCGTAAATACATGTCTATGGGTAATCAAGCATGGCTTTTCCATGTCAAAGCTCATCACATACACCCATTTACATACACATGTCTCATTTACAATTCAACTTTTCACAAGTCTATCACATACTCATGTGCTCCCATAAACATATAAATCATTCACACATGAGCTTCCATAAGCTAGCTACATTGTTCATATGGATATCCATTTCACATAATTTCGGAAGCTTCCACAATACAGTCACAGATACTTAGGAACAGTGCTCTCTAATCAATGTAGGACTTTTCATTTCACAGTCAGTTCCCATATATAGGCCTACCCATGAATCAGCTCAAGGCTAGTCTGACAATCCGGGTGATACCAGGCCCATGCTACCGAATCTCATCTAGAGAAACACATGGTCCAGACCTCCCCTCAAACCATGGGGATATGGAACAATACAGATACATTCAGAGGCCTACCCATGAAATAGCTCAAGGCTAGTCTGACAATCCAGGTGATACCGGCCCCATGCTACCGAATCTCGTCTAGAGAAACACATGGTCCAGACCTCCCCTCAAGCCATGGGAGTACATAACAGTACGGATACATTCAGACGCCTACACTTGAAATAGCTCGAGGCTAGTCTGACAATCCGGGTGATACCGGGCCCATGCTACCGAATCCCATGTAGGGAAACACATGGTCCAGACCTCCCCTCAAGCTATGAGAGCCAAATATCCTAAGTTGTGGCATGCCATTCACATATCAGTTTTCACATTCAGTCACATAAATGAAGCTCTATATTAAGCTTTCACTCACATATCACATTTCAGATTTCAGTCACATAAGTGAAGCTCTATATTAAGCTTTCACTCACATACCACATTTCACATTTCAGTCACATAAGTGAAGCTCTTTATATCAAGCTTCTAACCCAATCACAACTTATCACAATTCATTCATCATAATGCTAGCATTTAACGGTATCACATTTCACATTCGACATTCAATATATTCCCATGGGCTTGGCATGTAATTTCGAATTCATAACACATCACACTGCTATACATGCCTTCACACATCACAATATTACAATTCACTATCATAATTGAGGTTCTACGTAGGCTTCTCATTAATCACATATACATTCATAAACACAATAAGCCTACATATCTTATATACACTTATGGATGTGCACAGTCCACACATTGACATCATTTCTACACATATAGAACCCCATTGAATTCTTTATTAGTGCCAACCCTTCCATTACTCTTCGATGTATTTCAATCACATCGTTGCATAACTATATCCATGTATAACCAATCTCATTCATTTTCTACTCGTACACATTCATGGCACTCTAATACACATGGTTTTTCAGACATTCATTTGTCATACCATCTCACATGAGGAAATAGTATCCTCGAATGTTTGGCATGTATTTCATTCTTCACATACATACGTCGTTTCATTGGCAATGTTATTCAAGCCATATCATAATAAATTCACCTACATGAGGGCACATTCACATTTCTATATCTCACACACATAGAATTTATACCAACATGTCAATCACATACATATCAAAGTGTGTGAAATCAGACATTTCATAAATCACTATAAACCCCAATCAAATCATTTCCTATATCAAGGTCCATGTATTCATGGCCCCATCCACATTCCATCAACACATTTCACATATATTCACGAACACAATCATTAAACACATTTCATTAAAGGTTAACATCTATTGTGTCCTCAGGAGGGTCTAGCTACTTACCTGGTTAGCCTCGCCTCTTAATTTTGTTTTCATGTATTTCTTGATAAGCAATTGTTTAAAGTTCATCTCTTCTTCTTCTCCTTCCTCTCTGGTAATCATTGCCATAGTCATGACACACTGATTAGTGTCCATTTAGAAGTCATTAAATCCGTTATAGGTTAACAACAATTCAACCAACCAATAACATCATTTATTAAACTCTATCACACACACATATTGGTTGGATTATTATAATAAGAGGTTATTCATTTCCAATCATCACCAAAATTCATGGAAATCAAATAGACATATATATTATAGTCCATGAATTTTATTGAGTCAAAATAAGGTCATATACCCCTTGAAAATCCTTAATTTCATTCACACAGCAAATCTGTCTGCAGACCTTTCCACTGAACAGTAAAACTTGGAAGAAATTTATAAACTTCTACAATAATCCAATCTCTACCAAAATTTCCAGACTAAAACTAGACACATATAAGAGACATTCCACCAAAAATAATGATTTTCTAAGGAGGTCAAGGCAGTCAAACGGAATTTATTTCACATACTCTGTTCTGGAACTTAACATTCACAGTTCTTTAAGTCTAGATTTGAAAAATCATAACAATTCATACATAACTCTAAAAACCATGAAAATTTACAGTCTAACATAAAACATACCCAAGGGTTTTTTTATTTAAAATCAAGAAATTTTACAAATATTTGCCCCCTCAAATTGAGTTCATTGTGCCTGCCCTGTTTTAAAACAGGGGAATTCACAATTTCGAACCAGAAATTCAAAAATTCATTACAATTCACACACTACGAATTTTCAATTGTTTCAAAATTCTACAAACTCCTTGAGGTGTTTAGTTTATCATATAAAAATTTCAGAGTCAGCAAACAACCATGGAATTTATAGGAATTTTCGGACTTAGCACTGTTTAGAAAAGCAACTCTGCAGGATTCATGCTCATACTTTACTTCTAACTTCCTAGCATCATCAAATCTTTAAATTCATCCATAATTAACTCTAATTCATGTTTTTCTAGCCATTTACAGAATATGTCTGACATGAAATATCACAAAAAAATAATAAACCATCACT
>SNVD02004287.1:0-20101 GCA_013180625.2 Boswellia sacra | reverse complement strand
ACGACATCCCGAAGCTAGGCGGTGTCGACGACTGGTGGCACTATGAATGGGATGGCCTGCAAAGAGAGTGTCGCATCGACAGGAAGCACTTTGTCATGAGCGACGCGGGCTCGATTGTCCTCACAAACATAACAGAAATCGAGTTGGCGGAAGTCGTGGCCAAATACGGGCCTGTGGCGGTAGCCTTCGACGCGGACCATCTGATACCGTTCTATGGAGGCGTCTGGCGCGACAAAAAGTGTGCTAAGAACGATCCAGATCATGGTGTCGTCCTTGTCGGCTACGACACCAACACTAAGGATGGTGATTACTGGATTGTGAAAAATTCTTGGGGCCCATATTTCGGGGACAACGGGTTTTTCCTGATGGAGCGCGGCAGTAATACATGTGGTATACTAGAGTACCCGACAATCGCCAAGTTTTGAGTTGAGTCTCTCTCAGTTCATTTGAGTCATAGGTCCTGATTGGCTATCAGTAGGGCGGCCAAGATGGAAAGGCTCTGATCCGATGTCGAGCTCGCGACTCCCATCGGTAATGTTTGGCATTCAGGTGAGAAATCCGATATTTACTCGCAGAACTAGATTGACATCGAGAACCATTGAGCGGCAGATATGAGATGGTCATAGGTCCAACTAAGAAACTAAACCTAATCTTGATTGATCTTCAACTCTATTGTTCACTTTGAACGGTTAAGACACAAAATTAGAATCCCTGTTCCGCTCAGTCCAGATCTAGTTCAACAAATAGCCGATGCTCGAAAACGAGGGCTCGCTCTAGCACTAGCGCGGGCAAGTTTGTACATCTATGTCGTAAAAACCAATATAGCTGTTGGCAAAACAGTCCGCTCAGACCTTCATGGACTTGCTCTCCGATTGCTGACTGTCTTCTTGTGCCGGCACTATGACGGGCACAAGAAGCCCTCAATCCGGAAGTCCCGACTGCGGGCTGTCCTTTGTGGCTTCCGGTCGAGCCGATTGGTCGTCGTCGACAAACTGGTCTTTGACCACCAGATGCTCGTCGTATTTGTCGTCTTCATCCATCAGATTCATTCCGCGATGGAATCTCCCGACTTTCAATCTGACCAGGCTTAGCGTGACGATGAACCGCATAGAAGGAGGATCTTTCGAGAGCTGGCCATATCGTCGGTTGGTTCTCTAAAAACTGTCGAGATGTGCTGGCGGCCTCGTCATGAAGGCACTCAACACGGGCTGGCAGATGGGCGACGAGTCTGAGCAGAGCTACCCATACAAAGGCTACACCGACGTGTGCTTGATAGAGCCCTAGAATGTTGTGTTCAACTTTAGCGGCCACGTCATGCTGGCAGACGTGGACGAGGACGAGCTCGCCAAAGTGCTCTCGAAATATGGCCCCATTGCTGTTCACTCCGACGTCTCTACCGAGTTCATCTAGTGCAAAGGCGGCGTGTTCGACAAACCACACTGTAACCAGTTCGTACCCAATCACGCGATGCTCATCGTGGGCTACGGCACCGACGCCCAACATGGCGACTATTGGCTGGTGAAGAACTCATTCGGCACCGACTGGGGCGAAAAGGGTTACGCGCGCATCAAGCGGGGTGTGAACTTGTGTGGCATTGGTAGCATGCCGACAATTCCCACCTTCAAAGACTCCTTGAGCCCGTCCGCGCCCGGCCCATCCGAGTGGGAGCTCTACAAGGGGCGCCATGGAAAAAGCTACGGCTCAGGCAAGGATTCAGAGAGACGAGCCAACTTCGAGCAATCGTTGCGTCTGATCAAAGAGCACAACTCGAAGGGCGCCTCATACTCGATGGCGCTCAATAAGAGGGCTGACTGGAGTCAAGAAGAGCGCGCTAAGTTGAATGGACTGCGGCCCGACCTCTTGCAGTCTTCGCCTCAGCTGAGAGCCCAGGAGGCCAGAGAAACAGCGGAGTTTTTGCGCAAACTGCGCCTAGACGATTCGAGCGGTGTGCCGAGCCAGTTCGACTGGCGCCAAGTGGCCGGCAGAGTGAGTCGAGTCAAAGACCAGGGCGCGTGCGGCTCTTGCTGGGCCTTTGCCACCACCGGTGTGCTCGAGGGCCAGCAGGTGAAGCGAGCCAACAGCTCGAGTCTGGTAGAGCTGAGCGAGCAGGACCTCGTCGACTGCTCCAAGTCGAATAAAGGCTGCGACGGTGGACTCATCACTAAGGCCCTGAGTGACATTGCTCAGATGGGCGGCATCGAGAGCGAGCAGGCCTACGCCTACGAGGGCTACAAGGACGACTGTGTGTTCAACAAGTCGCTCGTGGTGATGAAAGACGCGGGCTATGTGCAGCTCACCAACATCACCGAACAAGAACCTGGCCGAAGTGGTGGCCAAGTCGGGCCCGGTCGCCATCGGCATGCACGTACACTGAGCGCCTCATGCTCTAGGGAAGGGGTCTCTCTGGATCTCTCGTGTAACACGACCGGCCAATCACGGCGTCCTCAATCGTCGGCTACGGCACCGACCCGGCAAGGGGAACTACTGGCTAGTGAAGAACTCCTGGGGATCCGACTGGGCATGGACGGCTACTTCCGCCTCTTGCGAGGCTTCAACGAGTGTGGAGTGCTCCAAATGCCAGTCATTCCCAAGTTCTGAGTTTCTAGATTTCACATCAATAAACTTGTATCAGGTTCACTCGGTTGGTACTAGGTTATATGAACGTCAGAAGTGCAGCATTCTGCAAAATCTCATTGCGTCCGGTCTACTAGATCAATATCAAACATTTTCGTTGTACTGAATCGTAACTCATTGAAATTTTCTTTATCTCTCACCAAGCTCCAGGACATAACAGGGGTCATTGTTCAGTAAACCGATATGTAATCGTTCAATATATCAGTATTTAGACTTTAATTATATTTCCATCCGAGCCACTTCGTAGGCCACTCCAGCTTAGGCTAGGCACCGCTCACCAGTGGCTAACGTACTCAATTGTAACGACTTGCGTAGTGAATCAAAATTTTACCGTCGTCGGTATGTCGAGAACTCCGCACTCGTCGGTGCCACGCCTGAGGCGGATGTAACCCTTCTCGCCCCATTTGTCGCCCCAAGAGTTCTTGACTATCCAGTAGTCGCCCTGCTTAGGGTCCGTGCCATAGCCCACAATCAAGACCGCATGGGCAGGCTTGCCCTGTTCGCAGTAAGTGTCCGAGAAAACACCCCCATCGTAGAGGAAGAGTTTACCTGTCACGTACATTCCGATGGCGACAGGTCCAGACTTGGCGATAACTTCGGCAAGCTCCACTTCGGTGATGTTCACGAGCGACACATGGCCAGCATCTGTCATCACCGCCCGCTTCTTGTTGAACACACAGATGCTATCTCGCTCCATATAGGGGTAGTCTTTCTCGCTCTCAATGCCGCCCGTCGCCGCCACATCGTCCAGAGCCTGTGACATGAGACCTCCATAGCAGCCAAAGTTTTTCTTGGAACAATCCATGAGTTCCTGGACACTGAGCGGCACCAGAGACGAGCTGTTCAATCGTTTCACTTGCTGGCCCTCGAGCACTCCCACCGTAGCGAATGCCCAACAAGAGCCGCAGTATCCCTGATCCCTCACTTCGCTCACTCGAGTCGGATCCTTTCTCCAGTCCACACTAGCTGGCACAGGACTCGGGTCTTGGCGGCGTAGCTCAGCCAGGAACTCGACTTTCTGTCTCTCGTTGAGAGTGCGCTGCGCTTCGGATAATCTCGACATGGGGCTGTCGAGTCGCAATCCCAACAGTCGAGCCCGCTCCTGGTCGCTCCAGTCGGCCCGCTCATTGATGGCCAACGAGAAGGTGTTCTCCTCTGCATTGTGCTGCCTTATCAGCCGCATTGAGCTTTCAAAGTTAGCGCGTCGTTGTGTCTCCTCTTCTTGGGTTGCATAGCTTTTTCCATACTGAGCCTTGAATTCTTCCCATGCGACGCTCGAGACTGTTTGTCTCTTGAGCGGCCACTGGTTTGAGTCCGCCGAGGCCAAGGCGGAAATTGCAGCAACAGAAATGATGTAAATGATGATAGTCTTCATATTGGGTCCGTTTCACTCTACCAAGAGCACTCGCTAACAGTACAACAAATCTGGTCGGGGTCGGACCTTAAATGCGCCAAACAGGTGATCGCTGATGGCGCTGTTGATCTCTTTGCTTGTGGTCTACTGCTTCAAAGAATGACGTAAAGTTCGAATGCGATCCGCCTTATCTGATCGATACGCTGCACTCGAAAGGAGTACGTCATGAAATAACGAGTCCAAAAAGAGACACCCTGCAGTCAGTCAATCCTGGTTAGTGTTGCCCAAATGTTGGCATTCTGAGTCTCTGAACATATTCGACAAGTTCAATCAAAATGAAAACCATATCTCTGGCATTGGTGTGCTTGTTGGCGGCGATCGCTGCGGTTGAGTCGCGCAATTGGCCACTGAAGTTGCGCGCCGACCTGATGAGGGAATGGACACAATTCAAGGCCCGATTTGGAAAGAGCTACGCAACTCCAGAGGAAGAAGCCCAGCGCCTCGGTCACTTTGAGGCCTCGCTAGCTCGCATACGAGAGCACAATGCAAAGGCAAATAAGAGCCACAGAATTGGTCTGAACCGGAGGTCTGATTGGAGTCCCGAGGAGCGCGCCACTCTGATGGGCGTTCACTCAGCTCTGGGTGGCCAATCGAAACTCGACAGTCGGCTGAACGCCGAGAGGACGGCCGAGTTTCTGCGCGGCTTGGAGGATGAGTACCCACATCCGGCAGCGCCGCCGAAGGCCGTCGACTGGCGCAATACTCCTGGGCGCGTGAGTGAGGTGAGAGATCAGGGCATGTGCGGCTCTTGCTGGGCGTTCGCGGCCGCAGGTGCGCTCGAGGGCCAGGAGTTGCCGCGACTCAAGAGCAAGTCGCTCGTCACACTCAGCGTCCAAAACTTGGTCGACTGCTCGACCCACAACAACGGCTGCAGTGGGGGCGACTTGGCGCCTGCCTTCGACGATATCGCGCAGCTGGGCGGACTCGAGAGCGACCAGGACTACCAGTATATCGACGGCAAGGGCAAGTGCAACTTCGACTCGTCGCGCGTCGTGCTCACCGACTCGGGCCACTTGACTCTGTCCAATCTGACCGAGGCCCAGCTGGCCGACGTGGTGGCCAAGTTCGGACCGGTGGCCATCGAGATTCATGCCACAAATGGTCTCATCGACTATATGGGCGGCGTGTGGCAAGAGGAGGACTGCCCTAAAGAGCAGCCAAATCATGCAGTGCTCATCGTGGGTTATGGAGTCAACTCAGAGGCTGGATACTTCTGGATAGTGAAAAACTCTTGGGGCGTTGACTTTGGCGAGGATGGATACTTTAGAATGAAGCGCGGCAAGAACATGTGCGGTATAATGTATCATCCGACCATTCCCAGATTCTAGATAAACCATGAGTTGGCCGTCTCTAGCCGGCGCTCCACCGGTTCTCATAGAACCGCACGAGCAGAAGCTGAGTTCCAGGTAGGAGCACCCGTTTTTGTTACCCGCTGAGCTCACACTCTATGAGTGCTGGAGCACTTTTGACTAATCCAGCGAGATCCCGGCATTTGTACTCGTCGGTTCGATCCTCTACAATACTGCAATTTGGCAGACAAACCAAGGAGAATAAGTACTTTTGATATGCTCAAGAACTGGGCACGAGTATTGCAGGCTATGAACCCAGCGCTGGTAATCGGTGCTAACCGCTGTGATGCTATTGAAAATAGTCTTCCCAAACTCGCGCAATCGACTTCTGAGCTTCCGGTTTGTTGCGACACTCGCTCTGACCAAACTAGAATCTGAGCATATCGGAAAAAAGTCTCTCTGTCAGCCAAACTGAGATGAAGGTTCGTTGACTGGTCCATTGGCAGACATTTTATGGCCCATTTGTGCGACGAGTCCACTGTCACTCAACTCTTTCTCCAAGCGCACTCCTTCAAGGCTGACATAGCAAATCAACGCAGACCGGAAGGAAAGCGCCAGGTATGCAACTAACGCAAGTACATACGCGTGCCATACAGCACTTACATGCATGTACAAACCGGCTGAATTGCAAAACTACAAGCCGAATAAGGTCATCAGTGGAGCATTTTTGTTTGTCTCTTTCCAAAGCTGGACCCGATAGTGTAGTCAGTATGAACACACTGTTCTGTTCACTCATATAAAGGTGGCAGTCACAATAACATCATATCACAAAGTAATCCTTCGACTCCGAGTGATCATCACAACTGGACAGTTTCAATCCGATAGAATCATCTAAACTTGATCACTTGATTTGAACATAACCTCTACATTGACAATCTGCCTACAATCGATCCAAAAATGTATTCGAAAAGACCCGGTAATCTGGTAACAATGTGCCTATTGATCATCGGTTGTCTCGCTTTGATCAATCTAGTGTTTGGTCAAGACGACTCGCCAGTGCAAGGGAGACGCCGACTAGAGCTTCATGGAAATGCTAAAGGAGATAAGGACAGAGGAAGTCTTTTCAAGCCATCCAACACAGAACTAGAAGACGACCTTCGTGAGGACAAACTACCTGAATATGGCTCTAAAAAAGTGAAGCTAGCTTGCGGTTCTCATGACGCTCGAGTCGCCGAATCGTCTCATCGGGACCAAGGAATCCAAGGTATAGAAATCTTGGCCAGGAACAAGGTTTCAACATTGAATACTGCGGGGCAGTCTACCGGAAGTGATGAAATCAAACTCGTCAGAGGATCCGGGCACAAATCTAAAGAGTGTGCTCAAATCCGTGGTGTTTGCATAAGCTCAAGACCAGCTGAACAATCCATTGATGAGGATGGAAAGGAAGAGCTTGTCAGCGAACCGAACGCAAGCAAAGTAGACAATTCTGTGGAGATAACTAAGAATTCGGACTACGTTTCAAAACCAGTTCAAGAGCTCGATGAACCTGGTCTAGAGGATGTTGAATTGAACAATTATAATGCAACTCCAATTAGCCCTCACGCGCCATTATACTTTCAAAGCAATAATTTGAACTTGACAAGATGCAATCCCTTAAACACTACTCACTTCAGAATTCTCGGCGGATATGCCAAGAACTTGCCAACTGAGAACATCTCTCTTATCAAGGATCCTTTCAAATTCATTTCAACCATCAGCAGCCGTTTCTTCCTCAATTTTGGTCTCAACACATGTGAGCCCTAAGTAGTACACTGATAAGTCTGAAGTCCAATGGTGACCATAGGTCTGTGAATGGAATTTCGAGGAAGCGTAACTAAGAAAGTTGGTGCTATGTTCTGATTGAAAATCTTGCTGAGGTCAGGTTTTGATTTGCAACCTCTGCGCTCTGCTCATTGCGCATCGATCAGAGGGAGCTTTTCCGCGGCGAGTGTGACCAGAATGTAAACAATTAAATCAATCGACCAAAATCTATTTGTATCCAAATATATTAAACTGGGATGTCATAAGATTTCCGGCTAATCGACGGTCAATATGCAAGATCAGCGTCTCGAGTGGCTGAAACCGAAAATTGATTCATTATTCGAGTACAAAGCTGCGCTGGAGGCGCAAGGTAAAGACTTGAACGCCACTATTCAGAAGGGCCGGGAATACCGCAATCCACGTATTTGCGAGAAATTAATCGAGGCGTTCGATATAAAACAATACGGCTCCAATTTTTCAAGAGATCAATTCGATCCAAATGGATGGGACAGGAAACCAGATTCGTTTTATGGATCCAGAATGTATAGGAGATGGGTTGAAAGGAGGGATCGTGAGAAACACAATCTAGAGCGCACTGAACGCGGCAACCATCAGAAGTGACGACAAACAAAACATATAAGATCTCTCTTTGAAAGTTTCGAGGATGGAACCTGAGTTTCCATCTTGCATTCATTAGATTGGACTGGGTTGAGCAAATTACATGGTGAAATTCTGAGTGAAGTCGTATTCGAGCGTAGGAATAACGGACTGGACCAATTTGAGGAAGACGATCAAATATGAATGCACATGAAGTTCCCGTCCGCCATCCTCGACTGTTGATATGATTTTCTTCATTACTTCAGCATGCCTACATGGATGCACTGAGGCCATCACATCTGGAATGTGGGGATGAGTTTCCATGGTCACTGTTTTCTTGGCGTGATCTTGACTGATATCTTGATACATATCCGTAATTGATAGTGGCTTCAGGTTCTCATCGTAGCCAACAAGCCACAAGCGAGGAGTTTGATAGTATTTATCGTACGTTATGTGAAGATCATATGTCCTTGTTGCCACTATGTTGTCTTTGATATTATGTTGATCACCTTGTTCTCTTGACGAGTCTTGAGTTGATGACTCTGTTTTGTTTTCTCGTACTGTTGTTGTCTTGGCTGGGGCAACAGATGTGTCGTTCTCATCAACCATGTTCAAGAATTTGTCCATGTCCTCTGCCTCATCATCATCATTATCATCGACATCGGCGACATTATTATCATTCGTCTCACATAAGCCAGCTTGTCTACTGTGAGTTTTATCTAATGTACTTCTATCTCCATGAAACTTTAGATCATCACTAAGGGTCAACTCTTCAACCATCTCATTTACTTCAGAAACTAGCTCCGAATGATGCGTATCGACCCAGCCTTCTTCATCATTCTCAGTCAAGATTACTTTCTCGTCATTGTTGCAATACTCAATATCTTTGCATCTCTTGTAACAAGGCACACTCTTTGTGACCAGAAACTGCTTATCAGCTGGCAGATAGGACTTTCTAAGACTAGGTTCACTAGCAACACTCCAAGACCATGTTGGGCACTGGTGCACGAGATGATCACCAGCGATAACAAATTCCTCCGGAGTGAGAACTCCAGTCTGTTTGAACTTGGATTGTTTCAGAACAGGTGTAAAGTACTCTGCCACCGAGAGAGCAGTTCCCTTGACTGCTTGAATTAGATCGGACATTATGATTCGGTTCTTGTTTGAATTAGAACGTTGCTCTATGAAATCCGAGATTTGAGATAATATGAGAGCCTGATTTATTTGTCTATCAAGTTGATATTGATGAATCGAACAAGGATTTTATGGTCCACGAAGAGTGGAAAAATCTGAAATCAGCTGGAGGCGGGATTGCGAAACATGGCGAAAGTAAACAAAAATCAATACGCAAGCGCTGACTGCGCACAAATCGCTTGCCGAGTATAGAGACCATAGGGATTTTTGAGGTCTGCAGGAAAATTTCTTGCCACCTCCGGCATCTGTTCCCTGATCTGATCATTCCTGAACCGGTTGAGGTATCCTGTGAGTTTTGAAAACTCATAAATTCTCCAAACTGACATCATAGCTTGTCTCGTGAAGGATAATCCATATCAATGACTGACAGCCGTGTAACAAGAGATCCAGACAATTGTATATTTGAGGACTTTCGGAATGGAATGAAAATACAATCCCGCGAGCAAGTCCGTTTGGCAGGCGACATCGCTAGAGCAATCATAAAGAGTAACTCGCCCACGAGACAAGCTAACTGCACTCAAGCAACCATAGCCAGTTTCTGTCAGATCGATTCTAGTTTAGAAAACATCGAGAGTAATCTGAACAAGATCTGTTCTCTAACCAAATCTCAGAAGTGAAGGCTCTTCAGAATGTCCGTAAATAAATTAGACCAGGTAAGTTGTCTATTCATTGGTTCTTCTCACGGTTTCTGTCCATTACTAACTCGGACCCTTATGATCTCATAAATCGAACTGTAATCCAGATACCCAATGTCGATATTGATCCTACTGGCAAATTCAAGTACATATTGATACAGGTCACAGATCCTGCTACAAATCGAGAAAAGTACATAGTTAGAGGATACAAAAGATGCGCCTATCATATGGACATCTTTGAAACAGTTGAGCCGACGATTGAAAAACTCAATTGTCATGCAAAATGTGTCGGTGGAGGCAGAATATTGCACAAACCCGACGTGAAATCTATCTTCATTTATGGTTATTCGCAAGGGTACGGTCGAGCTGATCACACAATCACTCACAGGCTTATCAAAGAAAAATATCCGGACTATACTGACGTTTCTTGGTCAAACGAAGGATATTAGTATAAATTCAGCTCAGTCTCGCCTATGCTAACGAATCCTCATCTTGATTATCTATCATCTTCCTCTTCTGATCCGTGATCAATTTGTCTACTGCCATTCGAGCTCCTTCACTAAGGAGTTCAATCGGAACGCTATAATTCTTCGGCCCAATTTTAGCCGGCTTTTCATCCATCAGCAACCGTTTCCACCATCTATCTTCTCTCTTCTCCAGATAGATCATTACACAGTGCTTTTCACTATCTAGAAGCCAATAGGCCGAGTCTGTATCAACCGGATGCTCAAGCCGACCACTCATCATTTGTAATGCTGGAGGCCCTGGGTTAGTCCTACTGATCTGCAATGGATGCGGCGATACTTCTACATGTATAGTATCTGAAGTGATAGCAACATGCAATTGTCTTTGTTTGATCGACCTGTTGATCTTGATATTGATCTCGAGATCTGTATGACTCTGAGACCAACTATATGATTCACATTGGGCTCCATTGAAGATCCCACTCAGGTCATCGTGAGACATCTCCGAACTTCACGGCAGACTTGTGTAATTCAAATCATCAAATGATGGCACGTCAATCAAACTGTTATCGATAGATAATTTACTTGGCTGTATTGCAAGTCATAGCCAGAATACTATTTATAGTCTGGCGTCAAAAAAGATCTCGGACAAATGGGACGGACTCTTGGGGTTGGAGGATTTTTATTTATTAGATTACACTTCGAATTGCTCTGACATCATAATCATTTGTGTATCACGATCGATCACATAGTCCTAGGCAGGCTATCGAATGAGTTCATTACATTACTTTGATCCGATCCTATTGGTCTTGCGTTTGATTCTTGTCGTTCAGTGGCTTTATGTTGCGCACCTGGGCCGAGCTTCGGCTCGATGCCTGGTGACTGACACTTGGCATCACAGATGCCCGCCTATTGCTGTCGGTATTTTGATTCACGGCTGTTCTATTATTATTATTCTCCGTAACCTCAAGCGAAGTGCAGTCGACGTAACGGTGGCCTGGTTGATTCAATGGATGGCAGGTGCTGAAGTCAAAATTCCACCTACGACTGTCTGCCTCGCGAATCGCTGCTATCTGACGGTCGATGAGTCGTCTGTTGACCTCGACAATTGATACCGGTGACCTATCGAAGCTGGCGCTCAAGCGTCTCCGCACAGAATATTGGTCTTGACGGATGTTGTGATCTATGTGCGAGCGCGATCCAAGATCTGAGCGACTTGCGCCAGCCAATTCATAGGTTACCTGCGTTTCTAATCGCACTGGCTCGAACGGGGGTTGTTGGTGACGGTCTCTGAAAAGTACTCTCACTGGCGGATTGCTAATTAATGTGGCACTATCTTGGTTTGTTGTCTGTGGTGGAGTTCGTTGAGATGATGTCTGTGTCTGTTCATTGCTGGAACATGTGCTTCCTAGCTGATTTGTAGCTGGATTTCCCCCTTCTATTTGATTGTGCTCTTGGATAATATTCTGGAACAGACGCCTGTATGTAGCATTTGGCGGCTGTGCTAGGCCTTGACGTTGTTGTCTACGGCGTCGTTCGCGTCTTCTTAATAATGGTGGCGGTTGCTGAGGCCTCGGCTCAGGTGGTGGGGACACGGCAGATGATGAAGTATCAATTGGTTTAGGTCCAGTTGTCTCGACATTCTGGTGATCACTGGTGGAGGTTGATTTCGCAGTGTCAAAACTACTGCCATCGCCGCTCACACCGCCACTACTTTCGCCCGATGACGAGCAAGTTGACACAATTGTTGCCTTGGTGTCCATGGACTGATTGGAACATCTGTGTCCCCGAGCCCACCCCGGTGGTTTCCGTGTGTGTTTCTGTACGTGTCGTTATCCTGTTTTGATTTCGTTTACCCGCTTGTGTTGTGGAATTCTTGATCGTTTTGGTCAACTCATCGTAAATTTAACCAAGATTCATAGCAACGCATCTCTCGGCGTCTAGGTGAGGACGAGCATAGTCATCTCGGTGCAGAGAAGAGATGTGGAAATTGATGTGATGTTGACGATGAAAGCAAAATGGTATTGGTGGGTTGGAGAGGTAGGTGCAAAAGTCGGGCGATTATGTGTGTGCTCTGTAGTGGTAAGCTTGTTTGTCTTGGGACATCGAGAATCCTTCGAATCGAGGATTCAGACGAGTGAAGTCGCGCCTGTGCGCACGTGCTCCAAATTCGGGGCCCCGCGAGGGCACCTGTCTCCCTCGAGTGCTCTCTCTCTCTCTCTCTCTCTCTTTCTCTCTTTGGAAGCAACTCTGTATTGCTTGACGATACTGGGTATCGTCTTGAGGTGAGCCCGGGTCGACCGGATCTATTGGTGGTGCACCAGTGGCATCAGGCGCTAGACAGAACTCGCGGCGGTGCGTCGTTATGGGGGCTCGGAAGCAAGAACTTCCTCCTATCGATGCGGGCTAGATATTGTTGTCTTGGAATCTCAACATCTTTTGCAGTAACTCGCGCTCTTTGTGGGTGATTTTTTCGCGACTCGTTTGTGGTCCCGTTTGTTCAGTGGTACAGATTGGAGCTGTTTCAATGTGTTGGCGCCAGGCGCTCTGGTTTTGCGGGCGCCAACTATGATTGTTCGGTACTTGATCCAGTGCACACTCGTTGAGGCGGCGAAACTGACTGGCGGTTGGCGGGACTTCTGCAATCTATGCGGATATGCCATTGCAAATCCAACCGTCATTGGGCGACTAGCATCCGCGCAGACATTCGCAGCGCAAAAGTTACGTATCCCTCAGCTTGACAGACTTGGAAGCGAGCGCCATCGCGCGCGCCATTGCCATCGCTGTTGCTGCGCTCGGCAACACGAAGGCGCGCTTGAGTCCATCCACTTGTTGCACTGGCGCAGTTCTGTTGGGGCGCGCGCCATATGAGAGTGAGGCGTCGCCGCCTGCGCGCGCTCACGCAAGATTTCGCGCCGCCGACGATCTCGCGTGCGGAGCTCTGTTGACGTTGCCAACTTGGCCACAAGTTGTGCCCGCTTGGCGCGATCTCTACGATCCGCCTGGGCCGGCGAGCTCCTCTCGCGCCCAGTTGGCGCCAAAATAAGTAAACATTGCCAGAAGTCACGAGGAGTCATCGGTGGCAAGTTGACAACCCTCCTAGGACACCCGATCCACACTACCCACCAGATCATCTGAGTGAAACAGCAAGGCTGACTTTCTGGCGGCATAATCTCTTCAGTGGAATTTGTTTCAATCACCAGAGACAGAAACTAGATACAGGATTATAAAGTCAATTGGAGTAGCACGAAAAGAGAGTATGACTAACCACACAACACATCGATTCCAATCCTCTTCTGAGTACCGAGATCTTTCGGCTGATAGATGAAGCACCAAGCTGTAAAGAATACTCTCGTTCCATGGCTATGGTTCTATCTTTATTATTATCAATTATCAATGGTGATGAAGTTGATCGCTATAAGATGCGGTCCGAAGGGTGTAGTGTATTAGTGATCTTGTCTGGGTGTGAGTGTTTTGGCGTAAGTGAGCGAATTTGCGTGTCCGTCATGTGAAAAATCATGAAACTTTGGCTTGCGTTAAAATCATCTCAATATACAATTAGGGCAATCTAGCGTTGATAAGATCCTACTTATCATCGGCAAACAACAACCTGACCATGTCCGGTCAACCGCGATCATATTTGATGCTCTCTCAGCTGTTGTCAACGCGCCTGATCATAGAATGGTCAACCATGGATCGCTAAAGGTGATCCCGTTGAGTTTCTAGCGCGGGGGCGAGTGATTGGCCTGAGGTTTCAGTATAAAGACAGGTATGAGCCGAATTTGTACAAGTTGTAGCCGAGCATCAATGTGTTGGGGGTGAGGCTCAAGCTGATCCCTAAAGTCCTGTACATGGGATAGCCGAAAAAGAATGCAACTCGCCCGATGAGTTGAACGACATTCACAGCAGGAATCAGCCTCATTACAAGACCGGGGTCGGCAAAACTGACGAACGCGTACTGTAGAAATGCTGACATGACTGTCTGTTCTAGACTGTTGGTGAGAATGTTCTTGTGTGCGAGAGCATATTTCTCTGTGGTGTCAACCAAAGGATTGATCGCTTTTTTCGTAATCCTAGTGTAGATGACCACATGCACCATGAAAATGAGCCAAAACAGCTGGAGGGTCTGGTAACGAACAGCATATTCGAAACGTGAGTTGAATCCTTTGAGGGCGTCAAGTTTGGTAATGGACTTGGGATAGAGCTTGATTGTGTCGTTCAGGGAGAAATAGACAAGGCCGGCGATAATCAAATTTGCCAGGAGGAAGGCTCCCGTTGCGATTCTTTTCAGTCTAACGAGCTCATTCCCTCGGGGTGTTTTAGCAATTGCAGCCCGAGAGCGAGTTTCTGTTTTCAATTTTGGATCCAATTGCTCAGCAAGATTGTCTGAGGCAGCTGTGGAAGCTCTTGTAGATGATCTCAACCTGGCAGACATTGTGGTAGGTTGAGGGAATTCTTGATTCAATCTTGAGTGTAAGTTACGGTGTTGTCTTCCAGACTGTTGGCGGTGCAAACTAAAATCAGCCCGTTGTGTGACGTGTTGTAGAGATGAGCAGAAAAAGGGCGTCCGTTATGTAAAGTTGATTGGTGGTAGAGGCATGTATGTGAGCCTCAAGCAGTGAAGTATATTGATGTCGGGGGAGTGTATGCAATCATTCGGTTGGTGGCTGTATTTTCTGGGCTTTGTCGATACAAAGTCTGAATGGATAAGATCAATATCGGAGTTCACGGATGAAGTTTCATGGCGGCATTGATCCTGCGAGCGGGCAGATTTTGGCAGGCAGGGCGCGCGTCTCATTTCCCAACGGATTTTGCGCGCGCTTGTTGCTTTCGGGAACTTTAGTCCGCGCAAGCTCAGGCGTGTCTTCAACTACGCGTCCGCAACAACTGCGGAGCGCATCATCCGTGACACGCCTCTGTTGCGGGCGTCAATAGCCTTCGGACCAGCAAGTCCGCTGCGCGTGCTAACCCGAACAAGCGGCCAACGTGCACGTTTGAGCGCCAAGTACGTTCCTCGTCGGGTGTTGCCGCCCAAGTCCCGCACGCCACCGGTTCGCAGGCCTCAGCTAAGAATGGCTCGCAGAAGTGCGCCCGAGACAGCGACACAACAAGCGCCCGAGTCGGGATCGTGACCAATGATCGCTAGTGCCGCAGATCGTTCACTGAGCGATTCGCACCATTTTGGTCTGTCGCACAAACCGAGTGCGAGAATCAGACGTGCTTTCGGCATATCGTTCAAATACTACAAGATCACAAACCTTGACCAACTGGACAGACTGGCACTCTTTCAACTCCTTATGTACCTTTTTGGGACATGTCTTAGCTCGCAACACAAATGCCGTAGCAGGTAGATATATGCGCTCCACCCTGTCTAGGTGGTCATACTGTCCACTCATACTGAACTAATCAGCTCGAACAGCTGAATCAGGGATGTCAATATCACATATAGCTAGAATGATTCATCCTCGACAATCTCAATTGAGACTGAGAAAAGTTACACATCATAAAAAGCAGTAGCACTAAGACAGCCCAACAAAGACAACGAGTGTGCGTCCGTCGGTTGGCGATGTCACCAGTAGAATCAAGTGCTTGATATAGATATTTCCCCTGTCGTGTGGCCAATCTCAACTTACGATTCTACCAGTCGATCGCCACTAAGTTTTAATGAGTACCGAATCGAGACTCAAGCTCGATCCGAGATATGTGTATTTTCAGATTTCACAGTAGATCTACCTAGTTGAGCGCCAATCCTGAGAGAGAGCGATTCTAATTCTGGGCTAACAATTGTGTCCGCTTTCCACGATTGAGAAAATCAGTAAAATTGAACTACAGATTGGTGATGATCATTGGCTTCGACTAATCAAAATTGATCTCCTTGGATTTCTCTCATTGGTTACTTGTCTTCAATTTGTGGCGGTGAGACCGGGCCACCCTAGTCCAGACGAATAAAATCAACTTCAAAACTCATATCTTACTGTTATGTTTGGCTATGATTGACCGGCAACCTAAACTAAGACAGACAGAAAGCGATCAAATGAAACAGGAAGGAGGCGGTGATAACCCCAATGGAGTTGTGTCATCCGGAGATCACCTGAAGCTTGACAGGAGCTTCTGCTGGCCGCGCGTGTGCGTTTAGCCAAGTCCATTGCAAAACCTTGCGCAAGTTCGAATGGCGCTCGTCACGGACATGCTCACTTGTTTGGATTACACCTCCTGTCTCTTTTGAGAACAAAAGTCATGCCCTCTGAAACTGGCTTCCTATATTTGCTGGTTCGTGTCACCTTCATACTTAACCAAATTTTGATAAGAACCTGTCATTGACAACCAAATGTTTTACTCACATAGGCTCTAAATCAATTTCTTCTTATATCGGACACGTGACATCGACATTGAGTATGGCTGACGAAGACGATGATCATATCACAGGTCTTGAAATTCAAGAACGCTCCAGTCCAATCAACGAAGATTACAAGTATGAAGTTCTCAATGCCAATGAGATTGTGGAGAATATGGTTTCGTCAATCAGAGATGTCAACTCCGTGGTACAGCTCAACACGACTGTCACCAGAATTTTACTGAATCATTTTCAATGGGACAAGGAGAAACTGTATGAAAGAATTTTTGATGGCAATCGCGAATCACTGTTCAGAGAAGCAAACATAATCGACACAGAAACACTAAAGTCTGCCCAGTCCAACTCTACTATACTACACAGTCCGCAAACTAGTGCCCGGAGCGAGGAAGTACAACAAACATGTCCCATATGCTATATAGAGAAAAGTCCATTGATAGGCCTTGGTTGTGGTCATGTCTTTTGCCGAGACTGCTGGATCACTTACTTGTCCACCAAAATAATGGAAGAGGGCCAATCTGGTAGGATTTTATGCGCTGCCTTGGACTGCAATATGCTTGTAGACGATCAGACTGTCTTGCCTTTAGTTTCAGATCGACGTGTCAAACTACGCTACCAACAACTAATCACTAACAGCTATGTAGAGTGTAACAAACAGATGCGCTGGTGTCCCAAACCAGAGTGCGGTCATGCAGTGAAGGTTGTGTATCCGGAATTTCAGCCTGTTAAATGTGTGTGTGGAACGAAATTCTGTTTCCTATGCGGTGATAGCTGGCATGAGCCAGTCAAATGTGATCTTATTAGAAAGTGGAAGAAGAAATGTGATGACGATAGCGAAACATCTCACTGGATAGCTGCCAACACGAAAGAATGTCCGAAGTGTCATGTCACTATCGAGAAAAACGGTGGATGCAATCACATGGTTTGCAAAAATAGTGACTGCAAGTCTGAGTTTTGTTGGGTCTGCCTGGGTGCATGGCAACACCACGGGTCAGCCTGGTACAATTGTAACAGGTATGATGAGAGTGACGCCCGAGCAGCTCGTGACGCCCAAGAGCGCTCACGTGCTAGACTGCAGAGGTATCTATTCTACTGTAGGAGATATATGAATCACATGGCAAGTCTGAAGTTTGAGAACAAATTGTATGCTTCCATACAAGAGAAGATGCGAGAAATGCAGCAGCACAATATGAGTTGGATAGAAGTTCAATTTTTGAAGAGAGCCGTTGATGTTTTATGTCAGTGCCGTCAGACCCTCATGTACACCTACGTGTTTGCGTACTATCAGGCAAAGACCAATCAATCGATAATATTTGAAGACAACCAAAGAGATCTCGAAAGTGCCACTGAAACACTGTCAGAGTACTTGGAACGTGATATAACGTCGGATAATATACGCGACATCAAGCAGAAAGTGCAGGACAAGTACAGATATTGTGCCAGCCGACGCAGACTCTTATTGGAACACGTGCAAGAAGGTTATGAACAAGACTGGTGGGTTATGGCTGATCTATAAATGTTTTGTGAGCTTATTTTGTCTACAAATAAAGTCACGAGGTCTCGTACAATCACCAAAATGAGACCAAAGTTTATCCTCACAAGACAGTTTCTACCTAAACTTCTTATTTTCTCGAAATAGATGTCGATCGCCCACTAACACTGATCTGACACAGCGGTGTATGTTCACCATTGGTATATGTTCAGAATGGTCTTGAAGTAGGCCAGACTCTCATGTGGCTCAAAACCATAGGCGCAAGGTGTATAGTGCACTTATCCAGGTGCACACGCGTAACATCCGCCACCAAGTCGTTGGGGATGATAGAGTGATCATACGCACCTCTTAGTGGCGCGTCAAGATTCTCGACCGTTTGAAGAGAGGTCAGTTCGTTGAGGGTAGCCGACAAACTCACCAATGATCTAAGGCCTCTCAGCTAGCCGCGATAATGGCAGCTGTCACTTGAGGTCCTTATGCAACTCTTGAGGCACCGGCAAACATGCTTGGCTCACAAATTTGAACCTTAACAATTAACTAAGCAGTCAGAATCAACACCATGAGCCCAGCTAGACCTTTCGAGCCAAGAGTCAGGAGCCGGATAAAAGTTTGGGACATATCAAACTTGACTTTCTCCTTTCTGTGTACGACAAGCAGGACTTTGAAGAGCCATTTGATTGATATCCAGCGCTTACGCTACGCACTCCAAGCTTACGTTTTCTTGACTAACACATTGGCTACTTGTGGCTTGCACCAGGCGCGCGCGCATGTTGCTCTCGGTCTGGAATTCTCTTTGCTCGCGGCCCCTAGGGTGAACCTAGAGGATCTTGAAGATGTATAGAGATCTTCTGGGATCCTACGAGCGACTTGCGCAACTGCAGCTTCGATCGCACAGAGCACGAAGAAGTGGCCGCAAAGTTTTTGCGTGTGCGTTCGCGCCACGTTTGCGTTCAAAACTGCGCGCATTGCGCAGAAGACGCCCAAGATTTCAACAACAAATGAGTTCAAGTCTCGGGAGCGACTGACAGACTCTGTGGTTGACGAAGACGACTTCGACACTAAAGTGTTCAAGCGAGTTAGGTCCTAATATCGCTCTCTCACCACAAGCAAGACAAATTACATCTCCAGACAGTCCTTAAAAGTGGCCTTAACTTTAATAGCTCACAATCAAGCCATCGGAAATTCTAACACTCAAAGACGATTTTCGTTCAACATTCCCGCAGGACAACACGCTCAACACCCGCCCGCCCCGTCTGTGCGCCGATAATTAACTTGACAAGCCAAGCGAAACCAATCAGCATGACCTCAACATCTTTCAACACTGGCTACAGCCTACAACGAAACAGCTCAAAGTAAGTATTGTCTCGAGAGGTTGGGTGTCGAAGTCTCGCTTTGAACAACTGCGCCATACAGAAGTAATCGTCGCGCCCAACGACAGCTTCAACGGCGACGGTAACCATCATGACGAGTACCGACATCGCGCCAACGCCGACGAACAGAAGACTCGACTTTGGGCCACGAACAACTGCCCCTCTAGCTCTTCGACTTTCTCCCTCTCTGCCTAGCTGCCTCTTTGTCTTTCTCTTCCTCTCTCTTTCTGCCTCTTTCCCTATCATCCATCGTGTGCACTCAGGGATAATAGGCGAGTTCACCAATTTTGACCCCAGTCCAGCGTCACAGAGATAAACTCACTCACTCACACTCACTCACACATGGCAATGAATAATTTGTGCGCTTAAGAATTTTCGCGCTTCCTATGGGGCGACGTGAGCGTCGGCTAACGAATAGGGCGGCTTGTTTTGTTTGTAGTGCGTTGGTGAGGTCCACTGATTAGGCAACACAGACACATAATTTAGGCCTGTACATTTGGTCGGCCGATGGCGCCACTGGCGAGTTCGATGACTCACCGCCGATCTGTGCAGAACCTGGTGCGCGTGCTCGGCGGCAGCCGCGACTCTGGCGTCGGCGCCGTCGTCCAGTAGTTGCGCACGCACATGCCGTGGGGGCGGCAACGTCGACAACGGGCCTATCCCAGTGGACACTACCATCATTGACCCCGCCCACAGTCTAAGAACAAGGGACGACGGCAACCAGCCAGCCGCCCTCGCCCGCTAGCTCTCGCGCATAGTCTATTGTACAGTCCCCTCCTCCTAGCGTCGTTGTTGTCCTCGTCGCCAGTGCTGCCATCACAACCCGGCCCAGTCTTCTTGCAGTCTAGTCAAGTGCCACA
>SNVD02004286.1:170000-198599 GCA_013180625.2 Boswellia sacra | reverse complement strand
ATGGATCTCAACCACTCAATTAATAAAATCTAGGTGGTACAATATCCATAAAAGCTTAAAAAAGCTTATATTAGAAAAGGCTCTTAATTCATAAAACCAATGCGTATGCACTTTTCTAAATGATTGGATCATCTTCTCACACTTTAAATTAGCAGATTGGCTAGCTTAAAAAGTAGGACAAATAAGAAAGCAATATGAAAATGGCCTACTAGATTTACTTATAAATTGGATTGGCTCATTTGGTGACTAAGCTCAATTACTTTAAGTTGCGTAGGAACATATTTTTCTTAAGGTTATAAATTTTAATAAAAGGACATATTTCGTTAAATAAACCACTGGCCAACATTATAACACAAATTCATGAATGATAGAACACTCTCTAATTAGTCATGTCGATTATTGAATGTTGTATTACTAGCCTTTTGGTCGATACTTTGAAGTTCAATAAGCCCTAAACAAGGAGGCATGTAAGCTGGGGGAGGTCGAATACTTGTATCCTTGGAGTATTAAAAGTGTTAAGTAGTGGTGGGTTAATCAAATTATAAGACAATGGATCAGTCACATTGTCAAAATTCCCTAAACCTTTCTCAACTGGATAGAAGCTAAAACCATGTAAATGTATTGGATGGCTCTGTGGAACCTCGAGATTTGTCCCTTAGAATACAATTTCAACTTCTTCACCATAATTTATCATCCTTGCCTATGTCCCTTTGGCTATGTATAATATGTCTGACACATTTCTTGTGAAGTCGAAAAACTTAGGCAGTTCAATTGGGAAATCTCCTTTAGAAAAATTTTTCAATAGCCTACATCAACCATATTGAAAATTTATACATTACCATCCATTTGGGACAATTTCTGATCAGAAGCAACAAATAAAGTAATATTTTGAATGTTTTTATAAACCGAAACTTATCAATGTAAATTTGCATAGGTATACATAGGTGAAGAGCGTTTAAATATGGTATAAATTTGTATGCTTGTAGCTAGTTTTTCTCACAATGGAAATCGCTAAAAAAATAACAAGTCAGTACCGGTAGTGTGCTTGCAGTATATCAATATAAGAGTGTCAAAACTAACATTGTTTAAGCTTGTAGATTGCCTTTCACCAGCTGGGGTAAGATTTAGGACACATCTACATATCAAATGAAACTTTTACATAGATTCTTGTGGTGATATTTTTGGGTACACTGATTGGATGGTATTTAATTACTAAGCTTCTTATGTGCTTAGTGGAGTTTCTACAGCGTCCTTGTCATTATAACGGGGAAGGCTTGGGAAGAGAGGAGTTGATGGTGGAGTATACTTGCCTTTGTTTTAACAATTGATGTACCTATGTAGTCCTCAAAATCAACTGAAGAACCGTCATCATAAAGACTAAAAACAATGTTATAGGTGGTAGGATTATGGTTTGCAGTGAACAAAATGTCCATTACTTGTCTAGGAGTTATCATTATAAAATCGGTCGTTAGAGGTTTAATGTAGGCTCCATCTTGCCAACCAATTGTAAGGATGTGCCTAGCTATTTTAAACATAATTTCTACATTTATCATAGCATTGACCATACGAAGTGGATAAGTCTTGCATATGATCTAACCGGTAGGCAACATTTCATCTCTACAGTATAAGATTTTGATAGCGGCCAACAATTTCAATATTCAAAAACTTTTTAGCGACAAATAATTTAAGAAATGAAATCAACTTTATCTTCATTAAAGTACAGTTTTATGTTGTCCCCCTCTCACTAGACATAATTCTGTATCCCAATTGAACTGCCCAAGTTTTGAAACTTTAGTTTACTCTCATTTTATGTTTTTTCCTTTTCTCAGAATCATGTTATCCTTTTGTAATTTTCTATCTGTTTTTATTTATTGCTCCTTGTTGAGACTATGGACCATACGAAACTCTACATTGGTCTGATATTATCCGCTTTGGGTCGAAGCCCTCATGGATTTGCTTTTGGATTCTACCCAAAAGGCCTCATACCAATGAGATCTTGTCCATACTTATATGCCCATGATCCTCCCCATGTCTAATCAATTTGGGACTTTGGTCATACTCCTAACAATCCTCCCTTCGGACAAAGAACCACATCATTGTGATATTTTTTGAGCCTCTCCTCAAACGACCATCCATCCGTCCACTCCATCGCATTCTGCTATATCGAGAGCTACTCCATCGAGGTCAACTCCTTTTTATCGTGTTGGGGTCAGGACACAGTCCATGAGGCATTTGGAGCACATTGCCTGGTCCAATAGAGCCTAACCACGAATCCAATCGTGAGTTTTAATTGAGGCCTAGGGCCCACCACTTTAGTTTGGCATAATCAGGGCCTACCAACCTTTGTTCGGCACTCCGAGAATTTCCTTTACATATTCTTCTGGCTAAGTCTAGGCCTAGGCTTTGATACCACTTTTTGCGACTATGGACCTCCCAAAACTCCACATTGGTATGAAAGTGTCCATTTTAAGCCTAAACCCTCATGGATTTGCTTTTGGATTCTACCCAAAAGACCCCATAACAATGGAGATCTTACCCATACATATATGCCCATGATCTTCCTAATGTCTAGCCAATGTGGAACTTTGGTCGCACTATCAACACTCCTCTAAATCAGATTGTGATTTTCTTGTTTCTCTAAAGTTCTTTAATTGCTCAAAGACTTTGTCAATCAAGTGATTTGCTTTCTGTTATTTTATGTTTGTTTATTGCTATGACTGCACTTGTTATCTTTTATGATGTGTAATGCACTTTGGTGTATGAATGTTGTTCTTTATTTTATGTTGATGTTGGTTGACAAGTTATATACATATTTATTATATCCAAAAGCTAAAGATTATAGAATTTGATATTCTTTCCTTGAACCAACTTGTTCAATGATATACTTCGTGCCTGCAAAATCTATAAAAGAAAAAAATTAATAAGGAAAGCCCTGGCAAGCTTGCAAAACTCTTAAATGTGAAAGATATATATATATAGTAGTTTAAGAAACTGAGGAATCAATTGTGAACTAGATTATTGAGCATAACACTTCTATGGAAGGCCCTAAACTAGGAGGTTGCCAAGCTAGATTGTTAGCATTTAACAAGTTAGGTACTTACTTTTGTCTTTCATTGTTAGCATTTAACAATTTGGATTCAACATTGGCTATTAAAGAATTCTTTCTCCCATTGTATGAGTTTTGTGGCTGTCGTAGTTGAATTTTAGGATGGATCAATATATGAATTAGTTATCACTAATTTCAACTTATATTTTTGTTGCTTGGTGTTATATTGGTTTCATTATCTTCAATAATATTTGTGTTGCCCAAATTTTTCTTGATTTGGATCTGAATATAGTTGGATGAATGAACTTATTGATAGCACTGCTTGGTTTATTGCTTTAATGTAATAGCCACAACTGACTTTGAGCTTAGTTAGATATAAATGAAGAGAAAAGGAGAAGACTTTATATATAATAAATGGGGTAGTGTAAATTAAAACTGGAAAACTAAAAATAGAGATTTATTTAGAAAGAGAGAAAGAGATAGAAACCTTTTTTCATTAGAAATTTATACAATTATTCCTTAAATCTACGTGCCTTAACATGAATAAGTAACATCCCACATTCATTAGACTAAGCTCCTTTGTAATGTCTTTTTCTTGTCTTAAGTAAACAAATCCAAATGATAATTGATAAAGTTAAAATGACGAAGGTATATACATTCAGGTCTATAATATTCATGTTAATGTTGATTTCTTTAAAAAGACTTATATATATACCTGGACTTATTCATTAGAGATTTATATATGAATAAGTAACTTGGTTTGTTGCTGTTGGGCTACTGGCTATTCCTTTTTCTTTTTCTTATGCTCTGTTGTTTCTAAAATCTCTACTGCTGGTGGTTTCTGATAAGTAGGCTTTTATGCTGTTGCTACATGAATAAGCTTTAATGAACTGTATAATTCATCCTAGAGCAGAGATAAAGACATTACAAATGAAGTGTCAAGAATAGAATAACTTGTTCTAATTAGATTTAACATATCTAAAAATGAAGAGAGCTTTATTTTTTAATGGATTTAACAAGTCTGTAGTGCTTTCTATTGTCTTACATTGGTACGAGTTAGTATTACAGTGCATCGGATAAGGCAGAGGATGATTCCCTATTGTTTTTGGCATATCTTATGAATTTAGTTGATTAATTGACTATCTTCTATGTAGCTAAGCTATTCCAACATATCAACTCCAACATCAGATTATTTAAGTGGCTTTTCTCAATACAAATATGAATGATTTTTTTAAAATTTATATATTTATAGCAATGTATGGATTGTTGTGCATGTTCAACATATGTATTTTATTGTGGATGCTATACTATGACTAATTGAAGTTTCTCGTTGGATTGTAAAAGATGTAGAAGACCAATGATGATGGATGTAGTTCAAATAATCTAGAGGAGGCTCAATGTAAATTGTTAAATTGGATGCAACCGATGCTTAGCCAACGAATCATACTATGTTAAACTGGTTGGCGTCTAGTTATTGGTGTTTTAGACTAGTTATTGACCAAAGAATCATGTCACGTTAGAATCTTGTTTCGTTATACTGTTTTGAGATGATATATTTGAGATGTACTTGATATTAAACCTAGTTGTTTATGTTATACATGTAAGATGTTTCAAAAGTTTGGTTTTTTGCTAATGAAAGATTTGGAATTGATTGACGATGAGTGTTGGATGAAATTTATTTATTGAACAGCGAACAGGTATTGTAAATATTTGAATTGAATAAATTGTTTTTATTTCTCATAAAAAAAGAGTTTAGAGTGTGTTTGAGGTGTTGTAAAGAGACATTGTAACTGACAGTCACAACATTTAATAAACGTTGTAAACATGCAGTCACAATGTTTATTAAATGTTGTAAACAGATAATCAAGATTTCACTATACAAATACACTACCTGTACAAAACGCTGTAAAAATATAGTACACAACGGTTTTGGATAGCATTTAAAAAATGCTTTGATTATTGATCTATCTTTTACAGCTCCGTTGATAACAACGGTTATCTAAATGCTATGCATCCAAGTTTTCAACAGTTTTTGAACGCTATAAAAGATCAAAAATCTTCTAGTGACTGCAGCATGACAGCTAAAAGTAACAAAATCAAACCTTTAACTTGCAATCATAAGTAGACTTGTAATAAGGAACAACGAACTTTTAAAACCTAATGTTGACTTATAAAATAGAACACAACACTTGCAACAAGATAAACCAAAATTGTAATAAGGAAAACAAAATTTCAACATGACACTTAAAAATAGTAAAATCAAATCTTTCATTGCAACCATACATGGATTTGTAAAAAGGAACAATAAACTTGTAAAACCTAATATTAACTTGTAAAATAGAACATAACACTCATAACAAGGTTAACTAACATTATAGCAAAGAACATCAAAGTTGCAATATGACACCTAAAACTAGTAAAATCAAACATGTAACTTGCAATCATACATGAACTTGTAAAATGGAACGATGAACGTGTAAAACCTAACATTAACTTGTTAAATTGAACATAATACTCACAACAAGGTTAATCAAGATTGGAATAAGGAATATCAAAGTTGCAATATGACATCTAAAACTAATAAAGTCAAACTTTTAACATGAAATCATACGTGGACTAGTAGCAAAGAATGATAAACTTGTAAAACCTATTATTAACTTATAAAATATAATATGAAACTCGCGAGAAATCAAAATAAAGTAGAGTACAGAGCATAAACTTGTACCATGATACATTAAAGTTGCTAAATCAACTATTTTTTTTAACTTGTAGAATTAGAATTAAATCATCAAATAAAAATAACTTCTAAAAAATTTAAACTTTATTAAAAAATATAGTTAATTAAAATAAAATTGTTTGAAGAAGTTTTCTTCACTTTTTAATAATTTAAGTTACATGCTACTACGCAAGTTTATGTATTTAATAAATATTAATATAATCCACTTTTATTAAAATAATTACAAATTAAAAAAATTTCAATAATCTTTTAAAAAAATCATATAATTGTGTAAATTGCCATTATAGGTTAATATTTCATTTATTAATTTGATATATGATCCTTTAATATGATATATAAAATAAGATGTATAGATACATAAGATGTATTGTAGCGAAATACTTTTAGAAATACTTTTAACGATGAAATGTCTTAAAAAATAATTAAAACTGGTTTAAAAGCGTCTTCTTTTTCACTTCTTGTACTAGAATTCATATGCCGCAATCCATGCAGTTGATCCTTTGTATGTGGGCTTTCGGCAATCTATTTTACATCTAATTGTCAATTTCGGAGTATGATTCAGCACCACGTTATTATAATTTACATCTAATTTATTTTTGTGATTGGCCCAAAGCCACTTTGACAGCGTTCTCATTATTTGACTGCTTCCTCAGTTTAGTGAAAATCACCCCTACACTCTTATAATTTATATATATATTTTTTTAATTGATTCACCCAAATGCATGCAGCTTTCACAAGGCTCTCATTTGACTTCATGCATTGCAGCCGTGTGGGTCTCATTAATTTCAAGATCATACTAGAAAAATCATTCGTCATTCACCATACAGGATAAAAAATAAATATGGATCCCATGAATTTAGCCCATATTAATATGCATCAACCAGTATATATTAGATGAAATAGATACGTATTGCGTCATATAAAATTTTGTTCACTAAGAATTTATTATATGTACTTATTTACATAAAATTAATTAATTATAAATATGATCAATCAGATGAGACAGATGATTATAAATATAAATTTAACCGAATTGATACGTAACATGATATTGCACTTGGCTTACCTTGTAAGTTTTTATCCTTTTCTTTCTCCAAGAGGATTCAATATTCATTTCGGTAACGTTGGATTTTAAAGTTTGACAAATTTCAAATGTTCATTCTAAACTATGAAGCTTTAATTAGTTGATACATTAAAACACAGCTTAGTTCCAAAGTTAGTTACCCTAGCCCAAGGTTTTTGACTAAAGTCCCGCTCTATATCCGAGACTTTATACTACAACATATGAAGACTGTTTTCAAATAAGAGCAAATTTATTTTAACCCTAATTATTGCGAAGGTATAAAACGATTACGTACAAACGCCTTTACGGATTTTATGGTTCTGATCACGCATGTATACGTTACAACTCTTAAAAGGATGCACGCCAAATAGCTATATAGGTACATACACGTCAACGTTCAGGTATTTGAGAGTATTGCAAGTTGCGGCTGCACAGAGTTGATCTACATTAATCAATCACAAAATGATTATATATGACACCAAAAGCGATGCATTAACGGAAAAGCTAATGCTAACGGTGAAGAATTATTGTAAACAATGAGTTAAATATGTACTTCTTGTTGTAAATGTTAGATATTTTTCACCCATAAGATTTGTATCATCTATTTGTCGAGAAAGTCTACCCTGCAGCAGTTGTCACGACGTCTCAGTACTGATTTGGTGTGACTGGTGAATGCTGTGATGAATGTAGAACACTTCTTTGGAATTGCAAACCACAGCCTTACCGTTGCTTCGTATGATGGAGCATATTTTAAACCTATCTATAACGACCGGTTATATATTGATAACTCCTGGACAAACAATGGACATTTTGTTTACCGCAAACAAGAATCTTAGCCCCTATTACATGGTTTCTACTCCTTACTTTGACACTACGGTTGATTTCAATAACTCCATCACCACAGCAATTGTGGAGTATGAACGCAATTATACTGCCCCATCATCTCCTTTCTTCCCAAACCTTCCTAGTTACAATGACACAGATGCCGCAGAAAACTTCACTAAGCAAGTAAGGAGCTTAGCAAGTGAAGACCATCCAATCAACGTCCCAACAAATATCACCAAGAGTATCTCTATAACAGTGTCTTTAAATCGTTACATTTGTCCCAACAGCTCATGTGCTGACGAATCTGGTAGCCCAACCACTGATAAGCCAGCCGCGAGCTTAAACAATGTTAGCTTCGACACTCCTAAGATTGATGTATTGCAAGCATACTACAGGTAGCTTCTAGCTATTTTTAACTATTTTCAATCATCTTCCTAGAAGCACACATCTATGAATACGGGGAAATTTCAAAAATGAAAAACGAATCGAGTTAGGAGAATTTGTCGAAAATTGATATATTCTTTTAATAAATTAGATACAGTGACTAATTCTTGAACCGACAGTTTTTTTTTTTTTTTTTTCAGTCATGCTGTCTAACGTTCAATAACTGAAGAGGTCGTTTTGACCTCTCAAGCTTTAGATCTTCAGAAATCAAAATCTGTCAATCTATCGGTTAGCAAAAAAGCAAAAAAAAAAAAAAAATGTCGAGATTTTCAGCTATTGGATTGTGGTTAGGTGACTAAATTTTTCTACACTAGTCCATTTTTTAAATAGGTCGCTTAGTTTGGATCTATGTATGGTCACAATTCTTTCCAAACATATATTTAATTGGCGCTGCTTATGATCGAATCTAAGCCCAAACTGTTGATATTTGTCGATGAAGATCATTGAATAACGTTTTCACGGGAGATTTCCCGACGAAGCCGGCCAGCTTTTTCGACTTCACTAATGCGTCGGACGTAGCCGTATATACTGCCACGGGAACAAAGGCATTGTTTATGGATTACGGTGAAGAAGTTGAAATTGTGTTCCAAACAACTAGTCTCGTAGCTGAGGAGAGTCATCCAATGCATTTACATGGTTACAGCTTTTATGTGGTTGGGACAGGTCAGGGAAATTTCAACAATGAGACAGATCCATTGTCTTATAATTTAGTTGACCCTCCGGAACTCAACACCGTTCATCTCCCCAACAATGGATGGGCTGTAATACGATTTGTTGCTGACAATCCTGGTATATAAAATCCCAATCTTTGTAATTTTCTTGCACTTTTAACAACTATATATTATCGTTAAAATTACTCTATGATATATAATCGTTTTATTATGATTATAATTATTTATAATTTTTTCAGGAGTGTGGTACATGCATTGTCATTTGGAAAGGCACGCAACATGGGGCATGGACACAGTTCTCATTGTGAAGAACGGGAGTAGCACAGATACAAGTATTCAAGCTCCTCCTGCTTACATGCCTCCTTGCTCGTAGGCCTACTTGAGCTTCCAATTATGGGACAAAATTATTTCACTGTGATATTTCATGAAATTTGTAGTCCTAAACAAATTATGTAGTAAAATAATTTCTCTTCTAGTGAAAGGGAACTTAATAATGGATAATAGTTATTTAGTTATTTCTCTTTTTATGACATTTATAATCTAATACAGTTGTTCTGGTTTACTTATACCAATGCTCTGCAATTTAGTTGGCTATATTATTGTTTATTTACAGAATGACTACTGATCACTCAAAAGTCAAAATCATCCACATGCTACAAGAATCGGGTTATCAATAAGTATATCTCTATCTTCTTCTTCTTTTTTTCCCCCATTATTTTTTTATAATTATAGAATTAAAATCAAAGGCACAAAAATATGTAGCGGCCGAAAATTCTCTCTATTGCGTTTAATGTACTCAACTAATTAATTACTAACTTATTTTTCAGAATTAACACGGTACTAAAACAGTTCAATTGGCTCCAAACTCCGCTTTATTAAACAAAACATTGATTTAGACACTTCATCAACTCAGTCAACTAAACGAGCCAACACTAATAAATTTTACTTTAATTAACATTCCTTTAATTAACCATTAACTTATTCTTCCGAAATAACAAGGTACCAAGGCAGTTAAAACGTTCGATTGACAAAAATCTTAATTTATTAACCAGTTAACTGAATTTGTTGACCCAATCAACTAAACGAGCCAACACTATAATAACTTGTAATCAAAACTTCAAGTTTCTTGAATAACAAGGATTGTTGGGGAAACTTATGCGAGGAATATAAAATTTATTGAATAGTGGATGTGGCTACAACAATAAAACTGTATAGATAAATTAAAAAAAGATTTTGCGATATACTTTAAATTAAATGACTTTACAATGTGGCTTTTCTTAAGACATTATTTGCTTTCACCAATTATATGAAGCATTTAAATAAGGTATCACAATAGTTCAAATATTTAATAGATTGGGTATGTTTGGTAGGCTATACTGTATTGTATTACATTGTATTATATAAAATAAAAAATAATGCTATGTAAAAATTATATTATATTTGGCGTACCTATATATTGTATTAAGTGTGTTAATTTAAAGAAAAATATTGAAATTAGTTTTAATTTTCTTTTTAAATTAAAAATATTTGAATTGTACTTATAAAATTAAGTTAGTTTCAATTTTTTATAAAAAATTGTTGCAGGAGTTTTGCCGTGACAGTGCCGATCGTCGGCAAAGTACCACCGATGCGTCTGGCAACATCGCTAGCACTAGGAAACTTGTCGGAGACCGATCTACAACATGAGGTAGTTTTCATCATCAAAACAATGTTGATTTTGGTTGCAAAAAGCGGCGGAAACTCTAGTAGTCCAAAGTTATGCCGTTTGTCGCAGCTCAACAGTGAGTTATTTGCTGGAAATTTTATCACCATGTAGGACATCAGATTGTCCTGATAATTTTTGTATAAAATATGTAACCAAGATTTAACTGGCAATAATTTTTGGTGCCAATGTTGACCACTGTCTGCTAACTACTCTGACAACTTTATATTTTTCTAAAAAAAAAATTAAATCATAAAGACAATCAAATAATTATCTATACGATAGTTTTTTTAAATTATCATTAATTGAGAATAATTTAAAATTTGAAGTATAATTAATTAATTATAAAATTGATTAATTCTATATAATGTAATCATATGTCATGTATGAACAATGCATAACTTAATACCATGTATGTGCATATGGGATTTGTACTTTGTATTGTTAATACTATGTAAATTGTAACTAAATATATATATCACACTAATTAGTACAATGTAATGCTTTAATATTATACAATGTCATGTACCAAACATGAACTAAAATCTTAATTTATTAAATAGTTCATTGAATTCGTTGCCCAGTCAACTAAATGAGCCAACACTATAATAAATTGTAATACACTTCAAGTTTCTTGAATAGCAAGGATTGTTGAAGAAAATTATATGAGGAATATTAAATTTATTGAATAGTAGATGTGAGTACAGAAATAAAACTGTTTAGATAAATTAAAAAAAAATTTAGGATATTTTAAATTGAACGACTTAACAATGTAGCTTTTCTTAAAACATTATTTGCTTCCACCAATTATATGAAGCATTTTCATAACGTATTAATACACTTCAAATGTTCAATTGATTAAAATCTTAATTTATTAAACAGTCCATTGAATTCGTTGACCCAGTCAACTAAATGAGCCAACACTATAACAAATTGTAATCAACACTTCAAGTTTCTTGAATAGCAAGGATGTTGGGGACAATTATGTTAGGATTATAAAATTTATTGAATAGTGTACGTGAATACAACAATAAAACTGTATAGATAAATTAAAAAAGCAAATTGGTATTCTTTAAATTAAACAACTTTACAGTGTCGCTTTTCTGAAAACATTATGTGCCTCCACCAATTATATGAAGCATTTTAATTTGTGAATACACCTCCACATCAGATATAATGAAACAATAGTTATTTACGTACGTTGTAAGTTATCATAAGCAAACCAAAATATACATATTTTATGAAAAATTACAAATGCAAAGTCATTGCAATAGGATGTATATGAAAATTGCATGCGCACTAATAATACTTATAATTTGAATTATATAATTGCCTTTACTGTGTGGGCATATAAATAGGAGAACTCTAGAATAATATGGACCTTGAATTGAATTCATAAAAATTACATCGTGATGGCAGCAAGAGCTCACAGAAATTGCATAAGCCGCTCAGCTGTCTAACTGCCTAGTTATTTTATGTCTAAAGAACTTTAAACTCATAAATAAAGAACTAACTACCAAAATATGATGGGGTAAATAACTAGCTTAACTAACATTCCCCCCACAAGCTTAGCTAGGATGAAAACTCAATAAGCTTGGAAGCAGAGGTCTATAGTGGAAATTCAATAAGCTTTAGAGCAGAAGGTTTATGATGAAGCTGAGTGCGTAGACTGAAGTGGAACAATAAGAAGCTCAGTTCAAAGTAGTGAACCGAATTGGATATAAAGGCTTAGTCAATTCGTATGCTAGTTGATAAGTAAAAGGAACGTACCTTATTTCAATCTCTTTAATTACATAAAATAATTTAGTATATTTAGGAAAAATAGCTCGATGAGCTTTACTACAATGGCAAAATGAATATAAGGGAATATTATTAACATCAGCACATGACATTATAGTACTAGGTATTTCATGGTCACCATAGTTATTCAAGAACTATATACGGTAGAATATTCTTGCAAAAACTGTTTACTTAGCAGATATACTGACGTTGTTAAATCTCCTATATTATTGATTCACATGCAAGTTGTACATTCGATTGGCATAGTATACATATGTTGGCGGGAATCGCCTGCATTACGGATAAAAAATTCTTATGTATACCTAAAGGTTTACACTCAATTTAGGTCATGAGAGAGAGCAAGATGTGATGCCTTACTCAAAATATATTTCGCACTAGGTTGGGGTAAGTGTTTAAATGAACACCTATATGATTGGTCAAATAGAGAATAGTTAAAATAAAAAAAATGATAAAAAGCTTTTAATCATACATATATCTGAAAACGAATGAATGTAATCCTATCGGTAGTTCAATAATAATAATATTGGTATATTATATATATATATTTTTTAAAAAAGTTTATATACTGTGGCAAACAGTGTCAAACCTATTTTTAAATTAAACTCCTGAAAAAAAAAGACCACCAAACAAACTCAATAAAAATATAAACATACTACGTATTACACATTTAATTGATAAATTTTAGTAAAATGTATCTAAATAGACGGGATGAATTTATTTTTATTGGTATTTCAGCAATAACAACTTGAAAGGTCAAACAATTTCCTACTATTATAAAGCAAAAATCAGAAAAAAAAACCTACCCAACAAACAATACTAATTGTCAGATTTGAAAATATGGATTAGTTATATATTATATAACAGAATACTGTAATATAAAATGATACAAGAGGATTTACGTGGTTCCGTAATAAAAACCTACGTCCACTAACAGCTGAGATCTGTAATTCACTAAACTTTTATTTGTACAATCTTTAGGTGCGTTTATAGTGTTGCCTCACTCTCACACACTAACATAATCTTTGTAAAACAAAATCCCAACAAGATCTTAAACTTTAGTAACGTTGCTTGCTCTCTGTTGCTGATAACTTAATAATGCACTGTTAAGTAACATACAATAACGATGTCTGACACTGAATTACATAAACACTCAACTCTGAAGTTATCTCAAGTGAATACTAACTCAAACAGACTTAACCAAAATTCATGCACCATTACAGTCTCTTATACATGAATAAAACTCCCATAAAACATAATCAAAGACATATTTCAAATTTGGTGCTGAAGCTCTCCTCAATATCTTGAAATGCGGTGCCATACTTAACATATAAGTTGTAGGAAATATCATTATATATAGTGCGAAATTTAGTTCCCCTCCTCATCAATATCCTATAGAATCTCAATCAAACTCAATTAGTAAGAATAGGATAATGATTAATAATATAGGAAGTGATAGAAATAAACTCCTAGGTAAATTAGGACTCTAAACTATTCTCCTACGTGAAGTAGGATACTAGAGTAATATCCTAATCTAATGACAGATATTCAACATGAATCTAATATTTCATAATAAAGACTCTTAAAAATAGTAAAATAAGAAAGAATATAAACCAATGTTTTAATTATAAATTTGTCCAAAAACAATCATGTGCATGGCACATGCCAATTTGTCGCGTTCGACGCTAACAATGTCCTCCTTTTTGGCAACCTATGATGAAAATATCAACCTATTTCTAAAGTAATGATCAGTGTAAAAAAAATATTTCTAATGCAACAGAAAACAGACATATCAAATATAAATGAAAGTATCATACTAATAGGAATAACGACTTGTTAGTTATAAAACACATAACAAAAACAATCATAACATAAAATGACTGAAATCAAATAACCAGCAAACAAAATAATCGGACCTAATATGACTAATCATCAAATCATTTGCAAGTAAAAAAATCAGAGCTAAAAAATAAACTACTAAAAATAAACTGTTTCACATCAACTGATTTGTTAACAAAGTAAACAGAGATGATTATAACTAAACTTCTATTATAAAATCATAATTAAGCAAAAGTAAGCACAATACAAACAGTTCTATGCATACATTAATGACTTGCAAGTTAAACTATCAATAGAAACATAAAAAACAATGTAAATCCTGCAAAACAAATTAGGTTAACATCTAAAAGCAAAATCCCTACAAAGTTCAAATTCATCAAAGATCAAAGCAAAAAAATTATAAATTAAAAAAATACTATTACTCCCCCTTACTCCACCTAAACACTAGTCAAAATGAAGTTCAATACAAAGTAAAGTAAAGACTGCTCCTTAAAAACAAACACAAAAGTAGATAAATTTCATAAACCACTCTTCTCCCCCTTGGTTTCAAAACAACTTCCAAAAAAAACTAAAAAAGAGAAAATGAAAACGAACGTAAAAAACGAATATGAAATCAGGTCAGTCTTGCTGACTTACAGATTGGCAGTTTGGATGGTAGTCTAGGTCTTTTCGTAGGCCAACTACTTGTGGTCTTGAATCTTTTGCCTGTGGTGGATGGAAGAGTTTGCTCAGAAGCTGTGCTGCTTTCTCTGGTTCAGGAACTGGTTCATATGGAGGTTCTTCATGATATGATGGAGTATTCTATGGGTAAGAACATGTGGTGCTGGTTCATCTATGCTAGGAGCATGAGGTGGTTCTACTATATAGATGACTTCTTGAGAGATTTTTTCATGGCAAGCTTTAGCTTTTTCTCTTTCTTCATCTCAGTGCCTTTTGATATCTTTTTTTCAACCTTTTTCTTCTTCTGTTTCTCTATTGCTTTGTTTGTCATAACAGTAGTTTCTTCAGCATGTTTCCCTTTTGGCCCAGTCACCTGTGGATGGTCATCCATGTGTCTTATCAATTGGCATTTAACGTTGTTCATCTGTAGTTCCTTTGCCTTTAAGTTTCCTTTCCCACTTAGATTGGGATGCCTTTATGTCCTTGATATCCTACACAATATCAACTAAAGTAACATTGATTAAAGCAACTTGTTCTTCTATATTACTCATTGGATTTGATCATACTCTTCTTGGTCTCGGTTGAGGATCAGGCCAATTGGTTTTGCCATGTAATTTGGACAAGAAACCTTTTGTGATAGGCTAAGGTAGAATCTCAGATGTCTCTTTAGAACTCATAGGAACACCATTTTAAGCCAAAATTTCTTGAATCAAACAAGGAAACACAAGCAAGTGATAATCAGATTTATAATGTGCAATCTGAACAATTACCTATATATCCACAAATCCAATTAATTGGTCTATTGGTGCCCAAATATAATCTAAATTTCACCCTATCATCTCTAACTTGATTTTGATGGGTTGAAGGGAACCAATCAAAATGTGTTGTCTTATGTAGAACCCTATACTTCTTAAAAGATATATTTTATCAATCTCATCTTTTGAGTTCCATTTCAAATCATCACGATCAGTTAACTCTTTAAGTACATCTTCCATCTCAAAATTATCATCAACAAAATGTAAACTCTCAATAGGAATATCAAAGAATTTGTTAATCGCATTGGGAGAAAATTTCACCAATCTACCTTTGCAATATACCTTATGATAATAAAAACTTTTTGGATTAATTATCAATTGACTCAGGTATGTTAGGATAAACTCTTGAATGAGAGTCTTAATAGGAGGAAAAAAATTATTTATCGTTTTGGACTAGTAGATGGACTCAAGAAGCTCACCTAGGCCATATTTGTTGAAATCATAAACCTTCACTGGCCTTTCTATCTACAACTTCCTCTTCGAGTTGTACTTCAAAAAATTTTTCTTCACTTCAACGTTGAGAAACTTCTTGAACTTAGGCCTAATCTTGTCCTTCATTCACCCTATTGGAATTTCTTCATCATCACTTATTACTGGGTCAATCTGAACCTCTGCATAGTGTTATGACTGTGAACTACGATGACTAGTTCGAGACACCAACTATTTAGTGAGTTTTATTTGCATATGCTTGGATTGCATTTGATGGAATTTATGTCAAATCCAGTAACTAATTGAATATTAGCTTTGGGGCAATTTTTTTTTTTTTTGCTAATTTGGTTTTGAATAGTACTTCGTAAAAAGCTCACTAAATATAATTTGTTTCTATGATTCAAGGTACAATTAAAGTAGCATTCAAAGTTAATCATATGTGTCATGAGGTGGGCAGGACATTTGTTAATTATTAATCTTTTTTATTTATATTATTTAGACTTAGATGTATGCCTGATATGAAATATAGCTAACGGAGATATTTATGTATTGCCATTAAAAAAAAAAAAAAAAACAAGTGAAAGTAAGGGTAACTCCACTACTATTATTATATTTATTATTATCATTATTTAGATTAAAGTTTTATTTAAAACTTTTGTTGCATGGAGTAAGTTTGAACATGAAAGTTATGTAACAAGCTTTGAAATTTCAAATAATTCATGATCGGAAAAACTACGATGGGCTTTAAGTTATGGACTTTGAAATATTCTTTTGTCCTTTTACTTTTTAAGTCCCTACTTATATTGCCAGAGGATGTAGTGGCTGGTTTCTCAATTCAAAGAAATCTAATAACAAACAAACATAGATGGCATTAGTTGACAAATCACAACCCAAGATTAGTCTCAACTTTGATAAATGTGGTACGTACATTGCCAGTGAGGAAGCTTTATTTTTCATTTTTATTTGCTGGTTTTCTTTTCTTACAAAGGTGCTGAGCATGCTACTTATATTCCCATTTTCTCCAAAATTGGGTTTGATATTTTGCTTTGCTTGATTTTTTTAACCAAAATGACACACAACATAATATATTAGACATTCAACTTCCTGCTCACCTTCTCTTTGTTAAATATATCTAAAACATTTTCCTTGTTAATAATGTTCTGGTTTGTTCTGGGGTTAGAGACAAGTGTTGATATAGGGTGGTTGCCCCTCTTATGGGATTTTGTTCACATTGTGGTATGCAATCTTGTAACTTCATCTCTTTTTCATTATTAATACATAAACTATGGTTTTAGCCAAAAGGAAAGAAGTCTAATTTCTTCCACTATGTGAAGTCATGTACCATAAAAAGCCGCTTACAGGCATACAAATCTTGTTCTCTATAGAAGAAACAAAAAATATAAAGTATAGTGAACAACGGATATTTTAACCCTATTCATTACATAATACCAACTACGCAGCTGAACTAACTTTTGCTTTTTCTTTTTCAATTTCGTTATTATATCAATGGAATACTCACTCTTGTTCCATTCTGTTAGTTTTGGAAGTATGGAGTTATGAGTAATGTAATAACAAACTGTAAAGTAAAATGGCACAGGAGGATTTTACGTGGTTCGGTTATAAAACCTACATTCATTGACAACTTTAGAGCTGCAATTCACTAAGTTCTTGTCTGTACCGTTTACAGTGCTGACTCACTCTCACACACTGACCTAATCTTTGTAAAACAAAATCCCACCAAGATCTTAAACTCTAGTGACACTACTCACTCTCTGTTACTGATAACTTAACAACACACTGTTAAGTCAAAATAACCTCGATGTCTGATACTGAATTACATAAACACTTAACTCGCAAGTTCTCTCAAATGTATACTAACTTAGATAGACCTAATAAAAAATTCATGCACGATTACAACCTCTCATATGTGAATAAAACACTCATAAAATCAAATCAATAAAGCATTCCAATTTGCGTTGAAGTTCTCCTCTTAAGTCTTGGAATGCTGTGACATAGACTATTCCAACCAAGCTCTCTATATTATGTAAACATAACATTATATATAGTGGGATACCAAATCGAAATCTTCTTAAAATCCTGTAAAAATTCTAATCAAACTCACATTAGTGTAAAGACTAATACAATTGGAAGTAATATAAGTAACTCCTAAAAGAAATAGGACACAAATAAATATTCTCCTATTTTAACTAGGATACATTAAATAATGTCCTAATCTAAGGAGATATTTATTATGAATCAAATATTTCCTAAAATATACTTCTAAAAACAGTAAAATAAAAAACAATATAATATTCGAGATTTATCACAAGTTGGTCCAAAATCATCGTGTGCATGGCACATGCAAGTGTGTCACACATTGACACCAACAATCTCTCCCTTTTTGGCAACTTATGATGAAAACACGAAACTGTTTCTGATTAAAGAAAATCACATAAAGATAAGTCAGAAATAACTATAAGCAATCATGATCTAGTAAATAGAAAATAAGATGCTTAAAGAATTAACAAGTGTGTAATTGGAAAGCACGTAACAGAACAATGTCTGAATGTGTATTTCCTATAAAACAAAGTGAAGTTGACAATCCTATCAAACAACACTTCAACCAAATCATGATCAGAATAATTAACAAAATGTGATATAAACATCAATCACATGAAATAGGTAGAGAACAACACAAAACACAGTAAAGTAATAAGTTAAAAACACAAAGTAGAAAATACTTCAAATGCACATGTAAAAGACACTCCTTACTCCCCCTTACTTACTACCCTTTAAGTGAAGGAGAATAAAAAAATATCAAAACAGACAGAATTAGCAATATCAAATAAAAAACAAACAGATTGATCAGATATAAATAAGGAAATCAAGACTACTTCTCCCCGTGGATTTCGGAACAAGTGCCAAAAATTAACGAAGTCGGGGAGACTTGCGAACAAGAGGAGAAGAGGAACTGCCAAGTCTCTTTTTAAATCTGACAGCCTTTACTTTGAACCTCTTCCCAGTAGTGGTGGGTGTAGGCTGCTGAGAAGCCGTAGGAGTTGGCTGTGCTTCAGTTGTATCTAATGAAGTAGCAGTGACCTCTACCACAATCTTGCCAATTTTTCTATCAAGTCTATCAACACTGGTCTCTGTTGGTTGTAACTCAACAACAGGTTGTTAGAGATGCACGGTGATTTTGATGCTAGCAGAGGTGGGAATACTGGGGCTAGTTTTGTTGTGTCTACTCCAGGAATGGGTTCTTGAGTGTGTTCTACACTTGGTGTGGTGTCTGTTACATGTGGAGGTAACCGTGGTGATGGTGGGTGACATTGGGTTCTGCTTCAGAGACTGGTACAATATCAGGTTTTGCCTCAGTAGGTAGTGAAAGCAATGTCATTTCAGGTTCTACTTATTTTGGTTCATCTGACAAGGACTTATCCCTTAGTTTTAGGACTACTGTTTCAATTTTCTTCTTCTTCTTGTCAGACTTTTTCTTCACCACTTTAACCTTCTTCTTTCGCTTAAAATCAGTTCCCTTAGCTTTCTTCTAGGATTTCTTTTTCTTTATCTTCTTTTTTGCTGTTATGTCTGTCTCAACAGCATGCTGTTCATCTTGATCTTCTGCTGGCATTTGTTAAGTTGCTCGGGCATATGCTCATCAGACTACTCATGTACCATATTTTTAGTTTCCATATGATGTGGTTCTTTGCAGTAACAGATTGTCTTACAAGTTTTGCCTCCAAAACAAACTACTTGGCTTTGATATCCTTGAGATCCTGCACTATATCAGTCAAAATAGAACCGATCAAAGCAAGTTGTTCTTCGACATTGCTCATTGGATTATTGCAGACTTTTCTTGGTTTTGGTTCGAGTGCAGGTAGATCATTTTATCATACAGGCGATGCAGAAAGCCTTTTGTGATGGATTTAGACAAAATTTTAGTGTGTTCTTTGGGACTAATGGAAATACCATTTTGAGCTGAAATGCCTTGAATTAAATAAGGGAAGACAAGTAAATGGTAGTCGGATTTATATGGTGCAATCTGAACAATTATCCTATAAATCTATAAACCTAAATTAATGGGTCAATTGGTGCCCAAGCGGAACAAAAATTTTACTCTATCTCCCCTAACCTGGTTTTGGTGTGAAGAGGGAAACAAGACAAATTAAGCAATTTTATGCAGTACCCTATACTTCTTTTTAAGATATTGTTGATATTGCATCTCTTGGGTTCCAATCTATATCTCCTCGACCAGTTAACTCCTTAATCACAACTGCCATATGAAAGTTTTTCTCAACAGAGTGCAAACTACCTATTGGTATAACAAAGAATATGTTGATGACATTCGGTTAGAATTTCACAAACTTTCCTCTAAAATATACTTTGTGATAATGATAGCTCCTCGAATCAGCAATGGAAGCAGTGATATTCATATAAAACTCTTGAATTAAATCCTTAACAGGGGGTAGCAAGTTGTTTACCATTCGAGTCTAGTAAATAGACTAAAGGAGTTTGCTCAAACCATAGTTGTTGAAGTCAATTAGCTTCACTGGTCTTTCAATCTGCAACTTCCTCTTTGATGTATACTTTAAGAAGTTTTGCTTAATAGCTACTGAGAGGAATTTGTTGAACTTCCACTTCACTTTGTCTTTCATTTACTTGACAGGAACTAACTCATCTTCACTCATGATAGGATCAATCAAGATCTCTGCATGTTGTTGTTGTGATTGAGACGACTGAGAGCTATCGCTACTATTATGATCAAAGTCATGTTGGGAAGATGATGTATTGGTGGTCTTTGAGGATTCAGAAGATGTCACCATAGCTAGGGTTTGAGAGCTACAAGATTATCTTAGAATAGAGGGAAGCGAGACGAGAGAGAATGGAGAAGAGTTGACCGAGTATGATATGAACAAGAAAACCCTAACTGTAATTGTGATATACTTGAGAATGATTGATTTTTAATACAATTTCATTCTACACAATTTAAATTTAAATCCTTTTCCAAAAACAACTCAATAAATATCATTAATGAACAAAGATTTAAAATTTGATTGCCGTATAAATAAGGAATTCTAATAGAGTTAGGATTCCTACCACTAAAGTTTCTCCCCCTCAATTCGATAAAGTTGACATGGCATGTTGAGACATAAACACACAAGAAAAGTCAAAGTTCAGATAGGCGTAAAGAGTATCATATGATATGAAAAACATAACAGAAAACAATTAAATGTAACATAACAATAATATCTTAACATCATATGAATCATTCTAAGAATGCATATTTCAGAGCTGTTTATTATCTTTACAAGAAAGCTATTTTCATTTATTTTTCAATCAATTGAGATAGCAAAAATTTTATTTTGACATATTATGAATTAATCACATTAGATTATAAATACAGTAGCTTTCGCACAATATAGAGGTAGCCCTTTCCATTTTAGTAGGTGACCTTAACATATTTTTTAGATACCTTAAGGTTACTCTCAATGATGGCTTTTACACATCATATATTGGTAGCCCTCTCTGTATTTTTTATTTTAAACCAGTATCTTAACATTCACATAATTTTATATTACATCTCACAAATGCTTAATTAGAAAAAACTTATGATATTACAGATAATTAACATAACAGTAAGCAATGCTTATACAGAAAACTGACAAATGCCTAAGGCCTTTCTTAGATTCTCAAATCTTGTTGTATCCAATGCCTTAATGAACAATTCAGCTAACTGTTTATCATTGGAGATATGTTCAATGTGTATCACCTTAGACTCTACAAGTTCCCTTATAAAATGGTATCTTATGTCAATGTGTTTTGTTCTAGAATGCTGAACATGATTTTTGAAAATGTTTATAGCACTAGTATTATCGTAAAACATAGTTATAAGTTTTTGTTCAATACCATAATCACTCAATATTTGCTTCATCCAAAGTAGTAGTGTGCAACAACTCCCTGTTGCTATGTATTCAACTTCAGCAGTAGGCAAAGAAATAAAATTTTTCTTTTTACTGTGCCAAGAAACTAAGTTAGTACCAAGATAAAAACATCATTCTGATGTACTTTTTCTGTTATCTGCATTTCCTGCCCAGTCAGCATCACTAAACCCTGCAAGATAATCATTTGTATCTTTAGAAAACTATATACCATAATCATGGTTTCTATGTACATACCTAAAGATTCTTTTAGCTGCTGCCAGATGTGATTCTTTAGGATTTGCTTGAAATCTTGCACAAAGTCCTACACTAAAATACAAGTTTGGTCTACTTGCTTTGAGGTATAACAAACTGCTAATGATGCTTCCATATAAACTTGTATCAACCTCTTTTCTTGCATTATCTTTTGAAAGTTTCAGGTTAGTACTAATATGAGTTTTCATTGGTTTTGAATTTTCAAGTGCAAGTTTCTTTACAAGGTTTTTGGCATATTTTGATTGAGATATGAATATCCCATCATTCATTTGTTTAACCTACAATCCAAGAAAGAAATTTAATTCTCCTACCATACTTATCTCAAACTCTTCTTGCATTAACTTAACAAACTCATTAGTTTTGCTTTTGTTAGTTGATCCAAACACAATGTCATCAACATATATTTGAGCAATAATGAATTAAATAGTTAGATGCATGCTTGATAAACAAAGTCTTATCATTGCTACCTCTACTATAATCTCTGTTGATCAAAAAGTTTGTCAACCTTTCATACCAAGCTCTAGAAGCTTGTTTCAAATAGAAAGCTTTATGTAATTTATACACAAAATCAGGATGTTTAAGATCTTCAAAACTCTTAGGCTGTTCAACAAAAACTTCTTTATTGAGATAGCCATTTAAAAAAGCTGTTTTAACATCCATTTGGTACAACTTAAAATCAAGCAAACAACCAATTGCAAGCAGTAATCTAATTGACTCAAGTCTAGCTACTAATGCAAAGGTTTCATTAAAATCTATGCCTTCTACTTGTATGTAACCTTGTGCTACTAGCCTGACCTTATTTCTTACTACTTAACCACTTTCATCAGTTTTATTCTTGAATATCCATTTAGTTCCAATGGCATTTGCATTTCTAGTCTAAAAACTAATTCCCATACTTCATTCCTTTTAAACTGACTGAGTTCATCTTGCATTGTCTAAATCCAAACATCTTCTTTTAAAGCTTCTTTTACATTTTTTAGTTCAACTAATGAAACATAAAATGCAAATCTTACCTGATTTCATACCCTGCCCCTAGTTTTCATCATACCATCTGGTATTCCAATGATAAAGCTGGTTGGATGTGCCTTCTGTATTCAAGTGGGTGGATCTTTTCCTTCATCTTCATTTATGATTGAGTTTCTATTTAGATCTGAGTTGTCAGTTGTCATTGTTGTGTCTAATGTAACAACCGTTATTTCCTCTTTCATAACTAAATCGTCTTTATTATTATTGCTGTTAGAATTTGATTTTTTTGTATCTTCTGTAAAGCTGGTTATGCTTTCCTCTAGTGAGTACTTGGTAAAATCATCCAAATCATCAAACACTATGTTTGCAGATTCTATGACTGACTCGGTTTGAAGATTATACACTCGAAAAGCTTTGCTGTTTTATGCATATCCCATAAAAACTCATTTATCACTTCTTAGATCTAATTTACCTAACAGCTCTCCGTCATTTAAGATGTAATACCTGCATCCAAAAACATGAAAATATTTCAAATTATGTTTTTTTTTCCTTTCAAAATTTCATAAGGTGTCTGATTAGTGCCAGATCTTAAAAAAACTCTATTTGAAATATAACAAGCATTACTTATTGCTTTAGCCCATAGCCTTTTGATCAACTTCTTACTATTGAGCATCACTCTAGCCATCTCTTGAAGAGTTCTATTCTTTATTTTCACAATACCAGTTTGTTCAAGAGTTTTGGGGGCTAAAAATTCATGTTCAATTCCATGATATTTGCAAAAGTCAGTATAACTAACATTTTCAAACTCCTTGCCATGATCACTTCTTATTCTCACTATCCTACCAATGTTCCTATTTTGCTCATTTTCAAACTTGACACAAATATTCCTGAAAGCTTCAAAAGTGTCAGATTTTTCCTTAATAAAATCAACCCAAGTATATCTAGAAAAGTTATCCACACAAACAAATATGTATCGCTTACCAGTAATGTTTTCAATTTAATTTGTATAGAACCCATAAGATCCATGTGAAGCAAATCAAGAATTTTAGATGTGCTAAGATATGGAATGGATTTGTGTGTACTTCTAATTTGTTTTCCCATTTGACATGGTCCACAAATTTCATTAACTTTGTCATCAAATTTAGGAACTCTTTTTATAGCACCTAACTCAGTTAATTTAACCAAGTCTTTATAATTTAGGCGTCCTAATTTTTGATGCCACAATTCTAAATCTAAAATCTTAGCTTGAAATGCAATTTCTATCAAATAACAAGTATCTGAAGATCTATTTCCTTCCAAAATGCATTTACCAAAATTGTCCAAAATCATGCATTTGTTTTGTGTAAAATTAATTATATACTTGTCATCACATATATGACTAATACTAATTAGATTAGCTTTCAAACCTTCAACCAGCAAGATATTTTAGAAATTGGGTAAGACTTTGGTATTCAAAGTACCTTTGTCAATGATCTTACGCTTTGCTTATCTCTATAAGTGGCATCTCCTTCCTTGCATGCTTCAAAATCTCTTAAAAACTATTTACTTCCAGTCATGTGCCTGGAGCAACTACTATCAAAATACCACAAATCATTAGAAGAATGTTTAACAGTAGTAAAAACAACTTTACAAACTGTTTTCTCTTTCTTAACCCACTGCAGTTGTGTCCTTGGTAACAGTTTGAACTGTTTTGATTTTTTATGTAAAAGATTTAACAATTCAAAACATCTAGGTCTAATATATCCCTCTTTACCACAAAAATAACAAGTTGGAATGAATTTTCTTCCTTTTCGGGACTGAATTTGAAAGAGTTCAGGGGAGAAACAAATGTTTCACTGCTTTTTGAACTAGAGCTTGAGCTTTTTGAGTTAGGTTCAGAATTTTTACCTGATGTTGAAGCTTTTACAAATAATGTTGTTGATAAGGATGCAACATTACCTTCTTTGTACTCCAGGCCATGTTTGTTGGAATTGTCTTACTATAAGAATTTTTTAAATATTTGTCACTTTACAATTTTTTTATTGGCGGTTTTTAAAAAAGTGAGAAATATAACACTGATCTGGAAGTCAAACCTACATATTCATCTTATTTGTCACTTTTATCTTTATTCAATCCAAGCATTTTATAAAAGGGCGATAAGTATTTGAGTACTATATAATCTTTTCCTTTTCTCCCTCACATTTCCTTCTTTTTTTTTCATCTTCTCTTTTCAAGTATGTGAATATAATAATGGAAAAATTGAAAAAATGGACACAATTAGGGGTCCTTAATGAAATTTGGACATATCCCGAAAAATTTTCATGGCATAGACACTTTCTTGACAAAAAAACTCAAATACCCTTTGAAATTAATTTTATTCCTAAGCTCTTTATTTCCCTTTTTCCTTCACAAAAGGCACAAAAACGACATTTTTGCCTAAACGCTCAACACTCGAATCGACACTCGACACTCGACACTAGATGAGAAACAATTTATCGAGTGTCGGATACATCATCGAAGAGTTTACAGTGTCGGATTCTTCATCCAATACTCGAGATGTATTGGATAGCTGACACTCGACATGTCGGATGAAAGAGAAAACAATTTTGTCGAGTGTCGGATGCAAAATCTGACACTGTAAACTCTTCGGATGATGTATCCAACACGCGACAAAATTGTTTTCGCTCTTATCTAGTGTTGAGTGTCGAGTGTCAAGTGTCGAGCATTTAGGCAGAAATGATATTGATTTATTTAAATATATTTATCATTTTCTCTTCTTTTAAGTCTCACCTATTTCACTGCCGCAACCCTAAAATATACATATATGCTACATCACGCCTCCACCCTTCCATGGTCTCTCTCTTTCTCTCTGTCTCTCTCTCTTCTCCAAACATGCCACTCCCTCATTTCGTTTCTTATCCCAAATGTCTGCTTATAGAGGGCTCGTCACTCCTCCATCTCTCCTTTTTATTAACGCAAATTACCTTTTCGACCGCCACCCCTCACTAGGCCATCTAGATGGCCTCTTGCTTCTTCTTCCATAACGTCGTCCAAGCTGCTTTTGAGACTCTTGCGCTTATGGTTTTGAGACTCTTAATAGAGAACACACGTAGAGAGAGCTCGTAGATTCAATTCCAAATCTCAGAGATTCAACTACTCGATTAAACAATGGCTCAGCCTCTCATGAAGAAAGACGACGATCGTGACGATGAAGGATTGAATCTTAGGTTGTTACTGTTAGATCAACTAATCTGCTCTAGATCTGTGAAGTTATGTTCATTCAATTGTGCCTTTACATCTAGTATAGGGACTATATGTTGTCGTTTTAATGGATTCTGTTTCGTTCTAGTTGATCTGATTAGTTTTTGATTACGCATGTTTAAATTGCAATGTGGATTGTTAATTGTTTGAAATTACGGTTAATTTTAGTTGATTTGACAGGAAATGTTAGGTATTTGGATCTGGTTGTTTATTTATTGAAACTTGGCTCAAGTGTGCTTCTCTTTGTTGAAAAAGTGGACGGATTAGTCAGGCTAGATCTACTCTAATTAAACTCTTGCAGGTCTGTACTCGTGCAGATTATATCTAATCTTGGAATTTTTGTTTTCTTGATTGCTTATTGAGTTTGTCTTGGATTGTTTTCATATGATCCTGAATCATCTCTATATAATGTACGGTATCATGGGCCTCCTCAAGTAATGCTTGCATACTTAAAATATCAATGGTCGCTTGGGGAGGATCTCAAGCGAAAGAAAGCATTTGCTAGGCTGCAGGTATAGCAGATTTCTCTTTGGTTTTATAAGTACACAGAATCCTAAGTATTCGGTGTATTACCAAATTATAAATGTTAACACAAGATTACTGTTATTAAGAACCTCTTACTGCTAGCATTACCCAAGCTTTCTTGAATTCTTATCTTCTTGTTTTATATATATTCTTGCTAATGTCTTGTGTAATACATTTTCTTGTCGTCAATGATGTTATAGGAATTGGCTCTGGAGCTTTCAAGTGCCCAAGTTATTCATCTAATAGCAGGGACTGGCTATACTAGTGGTATCGATGCAAATGTTCCACTCATTGCCCGCGTATATCTGAAGCTTGGAACTTGGCAATGGGCACTTTTTCCAGGATTGGATGATGACTCTATACAAGGTAGTTAAATACTAATAATAGGTTGTTTATTTGCATTGAAAATGTTTATGATCTTCTCTTCTCTTGTTTTAGAAATTCTTGCTGCATTTGGAAAAGCCACTCAGTGTACAAAAACATGGGCAAAAGCATGGCATACATAGGCATTATTCAATACGGCATTGATGTCTCATTATACTTTAAGAGGTTTCCCTGTGGTTGCCTCACAGTTTATTGTTGCAGCAGTCACTAGATATTTTCATTCCATTGCATGTACTGCACATGCTAAAGGTGTTGATGATAGTTTGCAGTTAAATGATTTAATTAGATATAAAGGGCTATTCTGATTTCAAATCCAGAGCATAAAGCGATGAGTTTGCTTATTTTAATTGTTTAAACTTTTTCTTCATGATGGGCTTCAGTTACAAGTTTAGTTTAAGCGATTTCATTCTTTTTCATTCAAAAGTGGTGGCTATGTGCTTGTGGCGAACTAGTTGATTTTTTGTTTTTCTTTTCTCTTTATTATTATTAATTTTTGGTTGTATTGCAATGAACTAGTTCACTATTTGTTTGTTGTATTTGAATTTAACAAAATTTGTTTGCCTTCTCTTAAAAAGAAACATATATATTCATTCCAAATGCTGAAGCTGGCTTGAATGTTAGTGAAAGTAGTTTATTGTCAATGTTACATATAATGGGTCCATTTCAAATTTTACAAGAATTTTTTTGTGTTGTTTTGTTGTATCAAATGCTCCAGAATACGAAGTAAACTTTTCTACAAATTTTGCCATTTTGTTCAGCATATACTTCGTCTTCTCACTTTGTGGTTCAATCATGGAGCTATTGCTGAAGTTCAAATAGCTCTGCAAAAAGGATTTGCACATGTTAATATCAACACGTGGCTTGTTGTCTTACCTCAAATAATTGCCAGGATACATTCAAATAAACATGCTGTGAGAGAACTGATACAATCACTGTTGGTGCGAATTGGACAAAGTTATCCACAGGTTTATTTCTGATAGTGTTTGAATTCTGAATAAGTTTAGAATTTACAAGTATTGATGAATGGATGAATGATAACGTTGAAATCCTGTTGGTATTGTAAAGACCTAGGATGGTTGCTCTCTCTCTCTCTCTCTCTTATTGATCACTTTTATGTATTTATTCATTTATTAGGGTGAGTGTGAGAGGCTATAAAGGAAGTGCCATTGCACTTTACTAAATTAGTTGTTTGTTTGCAATTGAGTTTAGCTAATTTTGCAAATAATTTACATAAGAGTTTCAAATAATGCATTATGATAAGC